>OY755240.1:6869806-6917306 GCA_963576725.1 Azorinus chamasolen
GTACAGGCAACACACCATATATACAAAGGTACTAAAATGGCGACCATTCCATAAATCGCGTGAAAATTTGAGCCTCGTAATCTCTCATAATCCATTTATTGATGTTTATGTTGTTGTTGTTTATGGTGATTGTGATGATGATGATTATTATGATGATGATGATGATGATGATGAAGAAGGTGATGAAAAATTATCACCATTATTATTATTATCAATTATTATTATTATCATTATTATTATCATTATTATTATGCTGATGATGATTAATTATTAATATAGCAACAACTGAATGATAAATACTGGGTCTATAAGAACAGGTGGTCACTTAACCCTTTCCCTGTTTGATATTCATGTAAGAAATAATGACATCATAAATATTTATTAGCTGAACTTGTATGATGTAAACTATTCAAAGGATAGTTTTGCTTTGTGACAAAAACTATATCATTTCAAAAGCAAACAGAATAGAAGTCGTCTGATCTGGGTCTAACCCTGTTGCAAATACACGAGAAAATGTTTATACGAGGGAAAAGGGGTTAACCCTATCGCTGCCAATGCCGGATCTGTGATAACCTATGCAAACAGTTTGGATCCAGATGAGACGCCGAGAACTCGGCATCTCATCAGGATCCAAACTGTTTGTTACTGTTACTATGTTTTTGAAACAAAAATGGAAGAAAATCAAAATAATGAAAATTTGTAGCAGACGACAAAGTTAGCAGACGACAGAGTCTGGCAGCGAAAGGGTTAATAATAATAATAATAATAATAACAAAGACTTTATTTAACGAGAGAAGCCGAAAGTTGTACAGAAAACATTTAGATGAGCTTTCTGCATAGCTATGGTCCTGCATTACGCTACCACATGTCTTAAGAAAATGCAGAATAGCTTTGACGGCCGCTGTTAACAGGCATTACTGTATAATTATCCCTTTCCCCGATATTGTCGACTTTTGACGACTCTGTAAAAGTCACTTTGTGAAACCATTGTGATAAATAGAGCATTTGCTCCTATAGGAGCAAATGCTCTATTTATCACAATGGTTTCAAACTTCAAAATTCTAAAGTTTTCCTTTTCTCTAGTTAATGTTCCTTTTCGGTAGATTTATTCAAAGTGATTGGATCTAAAAATAGCCTATGAGGTAATGGGATAATGCATATACCCAAACTAATACGAGGATTTGAAAACAGACTTACCCAGCTTCTGTTAATTCACTTCGGACAGGATGTGTCATATAACAGTATGATGCAATAAAGAGTCTTACATCGGTTGATTTAACCCTTCTCTTCATATAAACGCATCTTCTCGCATTTGCAAACAGAGTAGACCCCGATCAGACGACCCCTATAATCAGGGTCTGCTCTGTTTGCTCACGGAATTTGATAGATCTGTTGTTGTTTTTTACTTTCTAAAATGGCAATATCCACCTTCCATATTTCATTATAACTATTTTTGCCATGAATATTCAGTAGGTATTGAACTTTGGAATAAATATAGAACAGGGAGAGGTGTTAAGGTAAGTCATTCTAGTATACATGTAGTAGTTTCATTTACTAGTTTTTCGTTAAACACACACTGTTGTAAGTGAGACACAGATTGACTGATCAAGTGTCTGTCTTAACAGATGGCTAACTTACATAAGATTAATTTTCCTTATCAAAACCACCAACAGACTAGAACATTACCATGCGACGACGACTCAATCTAACATTGTTTTCCTTTAATCCTTTATTCCTTACCCCTGTTCCCTTTCTATATTTGTTCCAAATTTCAACACTACTGAATAGTCATGGACATACTAGTTATAATGGAATATGTAAAGTGAAACATTGTAGCCACTCTAGAAAGTAAAGGAACAGATCTTTCAAATCCCATTAGCAAACAGAGCAGACCCTGATCAGACGGCTCCTATAGGAGCCGTCTGATCTGGGTCTACTATATTTGCAAATACATGAAAACACGTTTATATGAAGGAAACAGATAATACGCCTTTCTACGCATTTGTAAACCGAGTAGGCCAATATTACACGTGACGACTCCTGTAGAAGCCGTCAGATGTGGTTCTGCTCTGTTTGCTTATGAAATTATATAGATATATAGGCTAAGTCTGTGTATAGATCCTACTATGACCCAAGGGAGCATTCTGCATAACTTTCAACCTGCATTTAGCTATCACTTAAGTTATACAGGCACCTCTTTTCAGTGGCCATTGTAAGGAGAATTTTACAGTACTCTGAATACTGATAAGAGGCGGGGTCATTGAACTGAGCGATGCGGAGGTGAGATTAATATTTGGTCCACAATTAAGTTTTTGTCGTCCTCTGCTCGAATACATACGTATTTTGTACGTATACACTCGAATCCCTCTAAACCGGAATTCTCGAAGAGAAACAATATAGATACTTCTAGGCAGTCTAGGCAGGATGAAAGTCCTAGGAGCTTTCTGCATATCTTTCACCCTGCATTAAGCTTTCACATTTAATCCTATATTCCATAAATACTCCTTTCTACGCCTTTGCAGAGTAGACCCAGATCAAACGGCTCCTATAGGAACCGTTTGATCAGGATCTGCTATGATTGCTTATCAATTCTAAATTTCATTTCAGTTACAAAATTTCCTGTGTATATGTGCCAGTATAAAATTTCAGCTAATAAATAATTATTCATGATGTCATTATTTCTTCATGAATATTCATAAAGTAAAGGGCTACATAATCTGCCTGGGTTTGTCTTCTGCTCCAATTCCCACTTGGTATAGTTCTCGGCTGTTCAAATAATCTATCAAGCGTGACTTTTCTACATTTAGTGAGCATCGAAATGTCCTCTTTGAAATGTCATCCCCTATTTGAATGAATTATTCTGACGATTAATGCAAATACAGATTATGTTTTGTGTATCTGAATTAAACAGGAGATATGCCTTTAACTTGCTAACTCGCGCCCAGCCTCACATTTGTGAACAGCTTCCACCCAGATGACATATCGAGTAGGCTGGCGTCTTATACACTCGGTGTCTTAGTTATAAACTCGGCGTCTTATACACTCGGTGTCTTATTTATAAACTCGGCATCTTAGAGAATCGACGTCTTATAAACTCGGTGTATTATTTATAAACTCGGCGTCTTAGAGACTCGACGTCTTATGGACTCGGTGTCCTATAAACTCGTCGTCTTATAGACTCGGTGTCTTATAGACTCGGCAGCTTATAAACTCGGCGTCTTATAGACTCGACGTCTTATAAACTCTGCGTCTTATATAATCGCCGTATTATAAATTCGGCGTCTTATAAACTCGGTGTCTTATAGACTCGACAGCTTATAAACTCGGCATCTTATTGATTCGGCGTCTTATAAACTCGGCATCTTACAGATTCGGCGTCTTATAAACTCGGCGTCTCATAAACTCGGCGTCTTATCAAGACCCAGTCTGTTTGACATTCAGTTATTCGTTGCTTAAAGAGCTTGAATTGAAACTAACACTTATGCCTGATCAACGTTTGAGTTCGATATTTTTAAAAGAGGGATTAAGGTCAATGTAAACACTGTCTGTCAACAACTCCGGAAATAGCTAGGTAAAACTACTAAGTGAAGCGAAAGTTCATTGACTGTGAATTAGTAATTCGATATATTTATATAGATTAGGACATATTCTAGCATTGCAATTTTTGAAATTACTGGTAGATAGATCAACCAATGATTACATGGTTTCCGATCAATTCAAATTCACGTATGTAAATCATTTTGGGTGCATTATTCTCGGATTAGTACAACCGAGATAGCAGCGAAGAGGTCAAACACGTGTTCGCAATCGCTTTTCTAATCCTCCGACACATCCTTGTCATCACATAGCCAATGCACTCTTATGCCAGTGTTGATTGCAGAATACGATCGAAATTGGCTTTGAATTTTATAAAAGAAAAACAAGGTGTGTGTACGGCGAATAGATAAATGTGGTATGAATATTGTACGGCGAATAGCTTCCGATGTGTACGGCGAATAGTAATATATTTTACTGTTATGAAGACTGCTCGGCAAATAGTTTGCGTGGTGTGCGACATTTTACGGCTAAAATTTACTTATAATCGTTTCCTAAGGTTAGTGCGAGGAAAATAAACTGACACCTCATGTCTATCATGAAAATGCCATTGATCTAGAATTAAAATGTAGGTTGTGCAATAGCAAATGAGGAAACTTTTAGAAGGCACACACGGCAGAGTATCCACATCTGCTATTGCGCTACTTTCGGTTTTGACGGATCTGCACATAACAATGATTACAGAATTAATTGCTCATGAATACTCTCCGTCATTATGGTACTGCTAAGTTTTGCTGATAAATAAAGATTTTAGATTGTATGGATTTGTTTTATAACCGATTTTAGGAATTTGTATAGAATAATAAGTTATAATGCCATACGAATGTAGTTCAGGAAAGTGACATGCTGCTTTTTATTGCAATAACAATCAAAAGAACCTTTATAAATGTTGCAACGGTAAGGAGAACAAATCTGCATAAAAATGTCCGTGTTGGGAGCCTTACAGACTGCACACCATTTCTCGCAGTGAAGAAGTGCGCTTGCAGTGAATCAAACATTTCAACGTCAGTCGCGAAGACTACAAGCCAACTTCTAGAGACAGGGGCGTAGCTAGCGACACGCATTTACGCACGTGTATAACATCAATGATAGGTGAAAACATTAATAACTAGTATGGCCAAAATGGAACAACACTCGAAGGCAAAGTAGGGATATACTTTAATAAACGTTCTGTCTTGTCATGTAAAATTTAACCCACTCCTCCTATTAACGCCTCTGTAAAAGTCACTTTTTGAAACCACTCAATTCTAAATTTTCCCGGGGGAGCAAGCCCCCGGGCCCCTATAGCCACGGTGTTTAAACTATATTTGGATTCAGCTACGCTCCTTTAAGATGTGTAAGTGAATTTCTAGGTCTGAACATTTTAGTTTTAATTACTGTTGCATGCATCCGAGCATTCACGAAATTCGGATACCACAAGATATATGTATGAATGAAATAATCGTTTATTAATCACTTTTTAAAGACTCGTGTTTGGTCTAAACAAGAAATTCTGCTATATTAATTGCAATGTGAGAATCCCCTGCGTAAACAATGATTTGGAAAAAAAATCAATATTTTAATACAACCCTCCCCCAAACACACACACACAACTCACACACACACCAATCAAGTACCGTGTTGACTTAGAGTACTACCTCTTAGGCATAAACTGACCACATGACACAGCCTTTAATAGTTAGGGAATAGTAGGACAGAAAAAGGATATCCCCGCTTAACTCCTTCAATATAAAGCTCTCGGCTTATCAATCAGCCCTCGTATGCCACAAGCTGTAGCTGACCTGTATCAACACTTGTACAGCATTGCTATGCAATCCGGCTGTTATCGTGCCGCAGTAGATTATTTGACTAGGACTCTTGAGGTCCCGAGTTCGCTCCCCACACCCGATAAGTATATTTTCTCTAGAGAAACCCTGGTTACAGAAATCTTGATTAAATCATTAATGCTTTTCTTCATATAAACTCATTTTACGCATCTGAGTAGATCCAAAACAGATGGCACTTAGGAGCCGTCTGATCAGGGTCTGTTGTTTGCTTATGACATTACATGTGTAGATTTATAGACCAAATTATTTTATTTTTTGTCAAAAGGAATACATCACTTGAAAAAAGTACATTACACAAAACTGGCTAATATTCATTATGGCATTATTCTTGCATAAATATTGAACAGGTAAAGGGTTAAATAATTCTTATTAAATTTCTTTAGTAGAAAGGGGTTAATAAGATGAAAAGTAACTGTATATACATACATATATTGAACATAGGAGTCTTAAAAAGAGGTGGTTACTTAATACAAGGCAAACGTAGTGCAGAAAGCTCATAGTAACTCTCTGTATTAATTGTAGCCTGTATTACACTACCACCTGCCTACAGACCAATGATTTGACCTTTTTGATGGTCGGTTAAGACAGGTTCTACTATACTCTTTGCCAGAAACAAATACATGCATCATGCATTTTCTGTATAGAAACACACATCTAAGCCTTTGCAAACATAGTAGGACCAGATTCATTTCTCTGCTCTATTTGCTTTCGGATGGCTGTCAGAAAGCAGGAAACGTAATTATGACAATCCATAAGTAATACACTTAAGAATAGAACTTCAACTTGAATGAGCACAATGACCAACACTAAAGCAATGTTCTTAAATTGTTAAGTAGCATAAAAATTCTAAAGCAATGTTCTTAAATTGTTAAGTAGCCTATTAATGTAATTTAACTCACGGGTCCTTGTTCGACACTGTCGATTAAGATACCATCCTTTTTTAAAGCATTTTCTTTCGAAAACTGTTGAAGCTATTCGCCGTACACTAAAACTCACCAGAAACGCTATTCGCCGTACACAGTAACAACTATTCGCCGTACACAATCCTACATATGAATTTTGTAATATTTTCTCACTAAATGTATGGAAAGATACAATTTTTGGTACATAAAACAAAACAATCATATGCTTCGATTTGGCAGTTAATTCATGAATATACAAATACAAGTTTCCTTAAATAAGACCCAAATATCAAGTGGCGTTGACTTTTACTCGCTACTAGGGAAGCATTTTACAGGTTAAATATTCTGATATTGCCAACGTATGCAAGAGTTTAAACTCCGAGTGAAGTAATCAAAGATTCATGGACCCGGTAGTGCTTTATCTATGATGGTTAAGATAATGAGATTTAAAATAACAAAGGATTGTCTTACATGGTGTTGGTCAGTTTTATCACTTTCTTCGCTTCGCTTAGTAGTTTTACCTAGCTATTTCCGGAGTTGTTGACAGACAGTGGTAAATCTAAAATGCTGCATGCTGAGAATCTAAATCACTAATGTCATACACAGTCAAACCTTTCGGCACGACTTTCACATTGCCTTAAGTAGTCACCTGTCTCAAATAATCTCAAATCCTCTTTATTAAATATCGAATTAACGAAGTTTTAATTTACTGTTGAAACTCTGTACAATAACTACTGAAGGTAGACATATTTCCAGGGCGTTAAGACAGGTGAAAGCTTAATGCAGGAAGGGCGTTATGAAGCTCATTGTTGAAAACTGCACTTGTGTACATAAGACACGGACCCCCCCCCCCCCCCACACACACACACACACACACACACTCACACACCCCCGCAGTTGTCATAAATGTGCCGTAAAATGGTTTTAACCCTTTCCTCCATAAATACGCATTTCTACGCCTCTGTAAAAGTCACATGTTGAAACCATTGTGATAAATAGAGCATTTGCTCCTATAGGAGCAAATGCTCTATTTATCACAATGGTTTCAAACTACAAAATTCTAAAAGTTTCCTTTTCTCTGGTTAATGCTCCTTTTCGGTAGATTTATTCAAAGAGGTTGTATCTAAAATAGCCTATGAGGTAATGGGTTAATGTTTGACCAAGTAAAGGACCATGCTAAAAACATAAAACCCAGGTGCACAGCCTCTCATCATTATAGACATTTGTATAAAGTCTGGTGAATAGGTCAGTAGCAAATGAGTAGGGTTCGTGCCACTATTTTCGGTATGGACAGAACTGAGAGAAAGGGATGGTGCGGGTGGGAGACACTGAAAAGCGTCTCTGAAATTTCCGGGATTTGAACCCCGGACCTCTGGACTGGTAGTCAAGCGCGTTATTACTAGACCACCGCACACCACAAGAGAAATAAGAGATTTAACAAGGTATGTTTGTGAAACACTATGCTTTGATCTTGATGTATGACCATGACCTTAATAAGTCGCCCTAAAATGTTCGCCTCCATAAGTTGCTCATGCATGCCAAGTTTGAAGTATGTATGTGCAATGGCTACACAATTATCGCCAACGTTAAAGTTGTCCACAAACCAACAAACCAACCAACCACCGTACAGACAAGGTAAAAACAATACCCCCACCCCTTTATGATCTCGGGGGGGGGGGGGGGTTGTACAACGATCACTGCCCTTCTTAACTATAGCCCTGCAAAGTGATTGAGTTATGCCACATACAGCAGGACCTATTTTAAGTGACCTTATATTGATTGGACACATGAATTTTAATAAAAGGCAGATGGTTGCTTAATACAGGACAACCGTAATACAGTATAGCTTTCTTCATTACATTTGACCTGCAGTAAACCACCACCTGCATTTCAGACCCATAATTAGACCGCATTTTGATGGTTCAATACCAGGTTCTTCTGTACATGTATGGTTATCATTCTCTCGCCTTTGACGCTTTATTTTCCCGGTTTCATGAGAATTTCAATGGCATTGGGTAAATTCTTTCGCTGCCAGTGTCGCATCTGTGATTACCTGTGCAAACAGTTTGGATCCAGATGAGACGCCGAGTAACTCGGAGTCTCATCAGGATCCAAACTGTTTGTTACTGTTATTGTTTCTTGAAACAAAAATATAAAAAAAATGGGAAATTGTAGCAGAGGACAAAGTTTGCAGACGACAAAATTTGGCAGCAAAAGAGTTAACCCTTTTTGCTGAAAAATAACGCTTGCCTAAACTTCAATGTGCCTTATAGTTTTCTGACTGCATATTAAATCAAGATTTTGAGAAACAAACAGATTGAATCCTGACGAGACGCCCAGAGTTTCATAAAACCAAAAGCAAACAGAGCAGACCCTGATCAGGCGGCTCCTATAGGAGCCGTCTGATCTGGGACTACTCTGTTTGCAAATGCGTGAAAACACGTTTATATTAAGGAAAGGGCTAAGGGGTTAAATTCCATTGTGGACCATACTTCTTACTTTATTATGTCTCATAATGGCGAACCCTTGGTGGTATATAGATGACACGATATAAGCTGCTTTGATTCTCAATAAACTGAAGAAAAATCAAATGGTCAGAGTTGAAGCAGACGATAATTTGGAGCGGACGATATTTTACTGGAGATACCCGTGGCCGATCGGGTTTCAAGCTCAATATTCAAACTAGAATACTTCATGACCTATATCAGTGTTTTCCAAACAGTTTGAAAGGTTTTAAAACCCTTACAAAGCGGAATTTTCAAATGGATTATTTCAGAATTGAAACAGGTCAAGTTTATGGTGAATATTTAGCGATTTTTCTAAGGAAAAGTGTAACATGACAAACAGTGCAGACTCTGATGAGAGGGTGCCTAGACATCTGGGTCTAGACTGTTTGCAAAAGATAGTGATTCGTGTCCCGCACTGTAAGGGTTAACCCTTACAAAAGAAAAAAAATATTTAGAAACCCCGGAAATTAAAGCTTAGGATAACACACTACAATGTATTTAAAACCGAAATTACCGGTATCCGAGCAGAGACCATTTACATATGGTATGAAAATGTCCAACATTCTCCATCATAACATGAAAATGTCCATTTAATATGAAATTGTTCATTATTGATTAACAGCAGTCTCCGATATGGAAATGTCCATCCTCTGTAACAGCAGAGCCCATCCAATATGGAAATGTCCATCCTCGTGTAACAGAAGAGCCCATCCACTATGGAAATGTCCATCCTCGTGTAACAGCAGAGCCCATCCAATATGGAAATGTCCATCCTCGTATAACAGCAGAGCCCATCCAATATGGAAATGTCCATCCTCGTGTAACAGCAGAGCCCATCCAATATGGAAATGTCCATCCTCATGTAACAGCAGAGCCCATCCAATATTGAAATGTCCATCCTCGTGTAACAGCAGAATCAATCCAATTGGAAATGTCCATCCTCGTGTAACAGCAGAGCCATCCAATATGGAAATGTCCATCCTCGTGTACCAGCAGAATCAATCTAATATGGAAATGTCCATCACTGTTTAACAGCCAAGTCCATCTACTATAAGAATTCTATCATTGTTTACCGGCAGAGTCCATCCAATATAAGAATTCTATCATTGTTCAACAGCCAGCAGAGTCCGTCTAATATACGAGTATATCATTGTTTACCAGCAGAGTCCGTCTAATATACGAAGTCTAACATTGTTCAACAGCCAGCAGAGTTCGTCTAATATACGAAGTCTAACATTGTTCAACAGCCAGCAGAGTCCATCTAATATAAGAAGTCTAAAATTGTTCAACAGCCAGCAGAGTCCATCTAATACATGTATAAGAAGTCTAATATTGTTCAACAGCCAGCAGAGTCCATCTAATATAAGAAGTCTAACCTTGTTTACCAGCAGAGTCCATCTAATATAAGAAGTCTAAAATTGTTTACCAGCAGAGTCCATCTAATATCAGAAGTCTAACATTGTTCAACAGCCAGCAGAGTCTATCTAATATAAGAAGTCTATAACCGACTAACAGTGTTCACTAGCAGAGTCCATCTAATATAAGAAGTCTAACATTGTTCAACAGCCAGCAAAGTCCATCTAATTTAAGAAGTCTAACATTGTTCAACAGCCAGCAGAGTCCATCTAATACTAGAACTGTAAGCCAAAGGCTAACGAATACACCCCCCCCCCCCACACACACACACACACACCTGGCTGCTTGTCAGAACACCTATCATCAATCTGAACATAATTATGTACATACAGAAACATGAAGATATTTAAAAACAATACATGCCCCAACCTAATTTATGTAATAAAAATGAAGAATAATTCAGAATTCAGAGAAATAAGACTCTTTCATGAGGTTTTTGTCAACTCCAAAGTTCTAAAGCTAGGTACCTTTTCAGAAAAACTTTAAGTTCAAGGACCATAACTCTGACAAAAATTATTCAACCAGACCGATATTTGAACTTAAGCTGTACCTTATCTAGATTGAGGTTTATGTTAAGTATAAAGTTAATATCTCCAACCACTTCCAAAGAAAGACCAGAAAATTGAAAATTTGACAATTAAAGTTCAAGGGCCATAACTCTGGCAAAAATTATTCAACCGACTGAGATTGGGAATTAAGCTGTAAATCATCTAAAGTTAGATTTATGCCAAACATAAAGTTAATATCTCCAACCACTTCCTAAAAAAGTCTGGAAAATCCAAAATTTGAAGAAAACAATTATAGTTCAAGGGCAATAACTCTAGAAATAATTATTCAACGGGACTGAGATTGGAACATAAGCTGTACCTTATCTAGATTTAGCTTTGTACCAAATATAGAGTTGATATCTCCAGTCACTTCCATAAAAAGTCCATAAAACCGGAAAACATTGGCAGGGGACTAAAAAGGGGATATAACTCCTGAAATAGTGGTCAGATCATAATGGAAATATGCGGTGCACAGGTTTATATGGTCATATGGCTATACATGAACTTTCAACAAAATTGAAGCAAACCTGTAGAAGAAGAAGGCCGGACAAAATTGTGTCCACGGACGGACGGACGGACGTTCTAACGGATTGAGTGTATGTGGCTATTCTTTTGTTCAAAATAGCCACACAAACTGAAAATAAGCCACATAAAACTGACGAGAACAAAAGATCTTTTGTTCCCATGTAATTATCTAGTCACATAAACAGGAATTGTTAGAGCGGACAGACGGACGGACGGACGGACGGACAACCTTATTCCAGTATACACCCCCCCACAAACTTCGTTGTTGGGGGTATAATAAGAAGTCTAACATTGTTCAACAGCCAGCAGAGTCCATCATATATAAGAAGTCTGTCATTGTTCAACAGCAGAGTCCATTGTTCAACAGCAGAATAAGAAGTTCAACATTGTTCAACAGCATAAAACAGCAAACAAAATTGTTTAGACCTGCAAACACTATAGAATCAGATCTATATAATTCTAAAAACAAACAAAGCCAATCCAGATCAATCAGTCCCTAGATGAGCTGACAGATCTAGGTCAACTCTGTTTGCAAAGGCACTAAAAGGCGTATTTAGTAGTAAATGGTTATAAGATGTCATATTATGAAGTATATGCAGTACATTACTCAATGTTAGAATGTAACACATATACATTTCATAAATTTTTGTTATCCCATTCTCTCACAGTGGCACTTTTTGACACCATTGCAAACGTCCTTATTTGAAACCGTTGTATTAAACAGAGCATTTGCTCCGAGCAAATGCTTTGATTTATCACAATGGTTTAAAACTACACAATTCTAAACTTTTCCTTTTTTCTAGTAAATGCTCTTTTTCAGTAGATTTAAGATACGATTTTTAATCTAAAAATAGCCTATGAGGGAATAGGTTAAACAAGTACATGTATACAATACAATCCCTGTCACACAAGGGCCGCGTTATTACGGCGTCCAAGAACGCCTAACTGTGCGCAGTGGAATTGCAAGCATCGCCGCGGCAACGCAGTAGCATCGCCAGTAAACGCGATGGGATCGCATAGAACGCCGTGTGACGGTGCGCATTTTAAACGTCTTCAAGGCGCCGTCTGCGCAGTATGAAAGCCGTGAAAGCGCAGTGCGTGGGCCGTGACAACTCCATGCACGCAGTGGAAGCGCCGCACGTGAGAGCGGCGTGACAGCGCAGACAATCGCCAAATAGAACCCCGTATAAACGCGGTGGAACGCCATGGTAGCTTCGGAGAAACGCATAGGCAGTCGTGAGAACGCCGTGACATCACCATCTTCACGAAAAATGTCGATTCTTCCTGCGATCTCATGGCGTTCTGGACAATTTAACAACGCCATGCAATAGCAGCGGCAACGCGTGACAGGGTTTATACTGTATAGATAAGAACCTACTTATTTTTATGCCCCCCAGATCAAATCTGGGGGGCATATTGTTTTTGCCCTGTCTGTTTGTCTGTTTGTCCGTTTGTCTGTTTGTTTGTTTGTCAGCAACTTTAACATTGGTCATAACTTTTGAGCCAGTACAGATAACGACTTGATATTTGGCATGCATATGTATCTCATAAAGGCGCACATTTTGAGGGATGACATGTCAAGGTCAAGGTCATCATTCAAGGTCAGAGGTCAAATATATGGGTCAAATCATTAACATTGGCCATAACTTTTGGACCAGTAGAGATAGAGACTTGATATTTGGCATGCTTGTGTATCTCATGAAGCTGCACATTTTGAGGGGTGACATGTCAAGGTCAATGTCATCCTTCAGGGTCAAAGGTCAAATTGTCTGGGTTTTTTGGCTGTAACTTTAATGTAACCTTAACATTGGTCATAACTTTTGAGCCAGTACAGATAGAGACTTGATATTTGGCATGCATATGTATCTCATAAAGTCACACAATTTGAGGGGTGACATGTCAAGGTCAATGTCATCCTTCAAGGTCAGAGGTCAAATATATGGGTCAAATCACCGACTTTAACATTGACCATAACTTTTGGACCTATACAGATAGAGACTTGATATTTGGCATGCTTGTGTATCTCATGAAGCTGTACATTTTGAGGGGTGACATGTCAAGGTCAAGGTCATCCTTTAGGGTCAAAGGTCAAATTGTCTGTTTCTTTGTCTGTAACTTAAAACATTGGTCATAACTTTTGAGCCAGTACAGCTAGTGACTTGATATTTGGCATGCATATGTATCTCATAAAGCCGCACATTTTGAGGGGTGACATGTCAAGGTCAATGTCATCCTTCAAGGTCAGAGGTAAAATATATGGGTCAAATCAGACTTTAACATTGGCCATGACTTTTGGATCAGTAGAGATAGAGACTTGATATTTGGCGTGCTTGTGCATCTCATGAAGCTGCACATTTTGAGGGGTGACATGTCAAGGTCATTCTTCAGGGTCAAAGTTCAAATTGTCTGTTTGTTTGTCTGTAACTTTAATATTGGTCATAACTTTGAGCCAGTACAGATAGAGACTTGATATTTGGCATGCATATGTATCTCATAAAGCCGCACATTTTGAGGTGTGACATGTCAATGTCAAGGTCACCCTTAAAGGTCAGAGGTCAAACATATGGGTCAAATCACCGACTTTAACATTGGCCATAACTTTTGAACCGGTACAGATAGAGACGTGATATTTGGCATACTCGTGTATCTCATGAAGCTGCACAGTTTGAGGGGTGACATGTCAATGTCATCCCTCAGGGTCAAAGGTCACCAACTTCAAATTGGCCATAACTTTTGAACCAATAGAGATAGAGTCTTGATATTTGGTATGCATGTGTATCTCATGAAGCTGCACAGCAAGGTCATGGTCATCTTTCAGGGTCAAAGGTCACTGACTTTAACATTGGCCAAAACTTTTGAACCAGTAGAGATACAGACTTGACATTTGGTATACATGTGTATCTCATGAAGCTGCACAGTTTGGGGTGACATGTCAAGGTCAAGGTCATCTATCAGGGTCAAAGGTCACCGACTTTAACATTGGCCATAACTTTTGAACCAGTAGAGATACAGACTTGATAGTTGATATACATGTGTTTCTCATTTGGCTGCACAGTTTGAGGGGTGACATGTCAAGGTCATCTTTGAAGGTCAAAGGTCATTAACATTGGCCATAACGTTTGAACCAGTAGATATACAGCCTTGATACTAGTATGCATGTGTATCTCATGAAGCCGCACAGTTTGAGGGGTGACATGTCAAGGTCATCCTTCATGGTCAAAGGTTACCAACTTTTAACATTGGCCATAACTTTTGAACCATTAGAGATACAGATTTGATATTTGGTATGCATGTGTACCCCATAAAGCTACACAGTTTGAGGGGTGACATGTCAAGATCAAGGTCATCCTTCAGGGTCAAATATCATATCGAGGGGGCATAGTGTTTCACAAACACATCTTGTTTTCTTTATTTTTCCGCAAGGGGATCTTTTGCTGCTGGCCATTCGAATCAGCTCTTCGATGCGAGTAGCAGCAATATAGGATAGACTCGTCGTGCGCAAAACAGTAACAATTACAGTTTCATGCGAACTGTTCGCAAATTTCAGACGTTGCGATTAAACTGTTGGCAAGTTTGAAAACGAAAATGTTGCGATTACTTCTGTAATCGCAAGACTTCGATCTGAAATTGTCGTGAATAGTTGCATACAGCTGTAGCGGCTACTGTAAGTACGCATCGTAGATATACATATATAATACAACATCTCTATAACGGCCACTAAATGACATCCAGTATTTTGTGTTAAAGGCAGGTAGTTGCTTAAAGCAAGGTGAAAGTAAAACAGAACGCTCCTATAGGAGCGTTCTGTTTTACTTTCACATTGCTTTAAGCAGCCACCTGCCCTAAATACCAACTAATTAACACAATTTAGCGGCCGTTATAGAGAGGTTTTTCTGTACACGTATCTACATCTCTCTTAAGTTTATACAATAACTCAATAATTATGATCCGTTATGAGACAGATGGTGCAATGGGGATATACATGTACATGCATTGTCGTCTGCTGCATTTTGTCATCTGCTTCTACTATCCAAAGAAGACATATGTATTTGGTTTTCTGTCAAAGATAATATCGGTTCCTGATGAATGGCCGACTTATGTGGTCTCTCATCTATGATAAAACTGTTTTAAACTTTTTCTCCATGAATATTCATATAAGAAATAGTGCCATCATGAATATTGATTATATTAATTGTTATAACGGTACATGAATACATGAAATGTTAGCAATGTCAGAAACTATTAAATCATATTGATATTATATCATAAGCAAACAGAGCAGACCCTGATCAGACGGCTCCTATAGGAGTCGTCTGATCTTGGTCTGCTCTGTTTGCAAAGGCGTAGAATGGCGTATTTATGGAGTAAATGGTTAAAGGCTAACAATGAATCGATCCGTAACATGATCTGTATAAAGACATGTACTAAGAAGTATGTAAATATCTCCTTTTCCACGAATTGGTTGTGTCTCGGTATCCTTGCATGAACATAACTGTACATTTATAAGAGGGAGAAATAATGGGTGTGTTAGTGAGTGGGCGACTGCTAAGAAACAAATGGTATGAGGGAGAGAAAAAATTGGGGAGTGAGTGTAATTATGTGAGTGAAAGAGTAACAGGGTGACTTAGAGGATGAATGAATGAACGAATGAGAGTGTGAAAAGGAATGTGGATGGGTGAACTACAGTGAGGTTTCATGAATAAGTAAATGGGAGTGTGACTGAGTGAACGAAAGTGTGATTTAGCGAAAGGGGAACATGAGTGCACATGCGTGCGTTCGTGTGCGCGTGTTTGCGTGAGTGTTTGAGCGAATAAGAGTATGAATGAGTGAACAGGACTGTGCGTACCATGCCTGAGATGTAATAAAGTTCTGTTCTGTTCTGTTCTGATAGCGCACCAATAATTTAGATAGACTAGTGTGAGTTAATAGTGCACCAATCAATTAGCTTGATCGACTAGTATTAGTTGATAGTGCACCAATCAATTACTTAACAAGAGGGCCATGGTGGCCCTTAATCGCTCACCTGTTCGTAACAGATTCATGATTTCAATGACAGATTAAAGGTCTCGGCCTTACAGTTTTGGAGAAGAAGATTCTTAAAGATTTTCATATGAAAAACTGATAAGGCCTAGGCGATCCATTTTTGGCTCAGGGGTAATAATTTGAACAATCTTGGTAGAAAACCATTAGATGATGCTACAAACCAAATATCAAGGGTCTAGATATTACAGTTTTGGAGGAGAAGATTGTTAAAGATTTTCTTATGAAAAACTGATAAGCCCCAGAGTGGGCCATTTTTGGTCCGGGGTCATAATTTGATTAATCTTGGTAGAGGACCATTAGATAATGCTACATACCAAATATCAAAGGTCTATACCTTATAATTTTAGAGAAGAAAGACTGATAAGCCCCGGGGCGGGGCCATTTTTGGCCCAGGGTCATAATTTGAACAATCTTAGTAGAGGACCATTATATCATGCTACATACCAAATATCAAAGGTCTATACCTTACAGTTTCAGAGAAGAAGATTTTCAAAGATTTTCCTACGAAAAACTGATAAGCCCCAGGGCGGGGCCATTTTTGGTCCGGGGGTCATAATTTGATAATTCTTGGTAGAGGACCATTAGATAATTCTACATACCAAATATCAAAGGTCTATACCTTATAATTTTAGAGAAGAAGATTTTTAAAGATTTTCCTATGAAAAACTGATAAGCCCCGGGGCGGGGCCATTTTTGGCCCAGGGGTCATAATTTGAAAAATCCTAGTAGAGGACCATTAGCTCATGCTACATACCAAATATCAAAGGTCTATGCCTTACAGTTTCAGAGAAGAAGATTTTTAAAGATTTTCCTATGAAAAACTGATAAGCCCCGGGGCGAGGCCATTTTTGGCCTGGGGGGGACATAATTTGAACAATCTTTGTAGAGGACCATTACATCATGTTACATACCAAATATCAAAGCTCTTGGCTTTGTGGTTCCAGAGAAGAAGATGTTTAAGTAAATTGTTGACGCCCGCACATACGCACGACGCACATACGCACGACGCACGACGACGGACGCCGGACACAGGATCATCCCAATAGCTCACCTTGGCACTTTGTGCCAGGTGAGCTAAAAAGGCTCAGAAGGAATACATGGTGTAAACCCTTGATCTTCAGAATAATTAAAAGAGACTATTTTTCTGAATATTAATCAAACACATTTGTATAAAAATCTACTTCTGAAGACAACGATGTTTATGCCAGACAACACAGACCCTGATCAAAGGGACATTGATATGGGTCTACACTGTTTCCAAATGTCTTACATACTCGATTCCCGCACATAAAGGGTTAACGTCATATCGCATCTATTTACATGTAAAATATTTCACTCATGAATATGCACGTAAGACACGTGTATCATTACATCAGAATATGTATTGGTTAATTTTTCATACTTGTCTATGAGTACAGGAAATTTGACCATGGCAGAAACTGTGTACAATCATACTTACATCATATATTAAGCAAACAGAGCAGACTCATGTCAGACGGCTCCTACAGGAGCCGTGTGACCTTGGTCTACCCTGTTTGCAAAACTGTGAAAAGGTTTGTAAATCATTCACAGCTATGCAAAATTAAAGTAACAGAGACTGATTTCCTCGGTTTATCGGCCGGTCCATGTGTTGCAGTGATCTATCTCTTAGGATGCTAATAAATTGTTATCTCTCACAGCCGCAGTCTTCTTCGGCTCGTCCATTATAAAAATCCTCGTCAAATTTCGTTCCCTGCTAATATACAGACCAATTAAGTATCATATAGACTGGTTCTTGTCGAGACTCAAAAGTTAACTGGCGTCTCATTAGGATCCAATCTATACATGCAAATACAGTCATATTTCACGCCTGTACCAGGCTAAGAGAAATATCGCCAGGTAAAATCGATCACTTTGCTTTATCATTTCTAGCATGCCACTACAATATCTTTCATCTATGTTTAAACTCAAAGTAGGCGTTCACGTAGTACGAATACCAATCACGGAGTAACTCTTGTCACGATGTGAAAAAATAGTGTCTGCTCTGGAATAAATGGACTACGTCCGTTTCGGTAACCCATTCCCTCATAGGCTATTTTTATATCCAACCTCTTTGAATAAATCTACCGAAAAGAATCATTACTAGAGAAAGGGATTTTTTTAGAATTCTGTAGTTTGAAACCATTGTGATAAATAGAGCATCTGCTCCTATAGGAGCAAATGCTCTATTTTATCACAACAGTTCCAAGAAGTGACTATTACATAGACCTAGAAAGGCGTATTTATGAAGGAAAGGGTTAAGCTTTTGAGAAACATTTGACCAAGAGTCAAATATCTTGGATTCTGATGATACGCCGAGTTACTAGGCTTCTCATCTGGAGAATGCAACTTAGGTCGCGCTTAGCCTACCTGAGAAGGGTTAATATATTCCATTGCTTACGTGTAAAGGCCATTCAAGACCAATTGCTGTTTTATTTTATATTAAACTTTCACAGGTACCTAGGTAACTAAAATAAAGCGTTCGTGCGTGTTACGCGAGCTTCACCAAACCAGTCTCGCCAGTATCACCAGTTTAAAGATACAGCAGAACCTGTCTTAAACGGCCTTTCATTAATTGAACAAAGGAGTTTTAAAAAGCAGGTGGTTGATTAATATAGGGCAAACGCAATGCAGAAAACTCCTTTCTGCATTATTTTTGACCTGAATTAAGCTACCACCTACCTTACAGACCCATTATAAGACCTCTTTTTGATGGACGCTTAAGACAAGTTCTACTGCCAACAGTAACATAGTACAGACAAGTTCTACTGCCAACAGTAACATAGTACAGACAAGTTCTACTGCCAACAGTAACATAGTACAGACCAGTTCTACTGCCAACAGTAACATAGTACAGACCAGTTCTACTGCCAACAGTAACATAGTACAGACAAGTTCTACTGCCAACAGTAACATAGTACAGACACGTTCTACTGCCAACAGTAACATAGTACAGACCAGTTCTACTGCCAACAATAACATAGTACAGTAAAGCCCACATAAACCGAAAGTTTAGTTAACTCATTCTCTCCTAGGTAATTTTTAGACCCAACCTTTTTTTTTTTATTTAATCTACCAAAAAGGAGCATTTTAGTTTTAGAATTTTGTAGTTTGAAACCATTGTGATAAATAGAGCATTTGCTCCTATAAGAGCAAATGCTCTATTTACATGTATCACAATGGTTTTACAATGTGAATTTTATAGAGGCGCAAAATGCTATTAATAGCATCATTATCTCTTACATGAATATTCAACAGGCAAATGGTTATGTAATTATCTCTACCCCTACATATACCCACTGTCCAGCTATCTACCTATATCTGCCTAGCTTACCTGCCTACCTATTCCTACCTACCTATACCCACCCACCTTAGTGGTAGCCAGCCACCTATTCACATTCTTACCTGCATACCAAACTACTTTACGATGCCGCCATTACATCTTTCAACTCGGGAAACACATGCACTGTCACTTACAAACAGTGTAGACCCTGATCAGAGGGCTCCTAGAGGAGCCCTCTGATCAGGGTCTGCACTGTTTGTCTGTCAAAATCCTCTAGAAAGTTTAAGCCTTTGCTATGGAAGGGCCATTCCACTCTGATAATTCAGGGTTGAACGTGTTAAAGCCAGCGTCCACAGTTAAGTGGTATACACAAATGTCGATAAACTGTACACCGTGACACATGACATGGCTCATTCCTAGACTAACCACCCGTATATCTAAGTGCATACATATGCGTGTACTGAAACAGTCTACCTTTAAAGAAGATTTGCTTCATTTGTATAAATTATGCAACAACAATAGTTCGAATGCGTGAATTAAATGCTTTCAAGAAAAACAATTTCTCCATCAAACCCTTTCCTGAGTGATTTTTCCAAAGACTGGGTACAGTATAATTATGGTTTAGTGAGAAATGACTCATTTCGTATTTTATATACACCCCCTTCTCTGTGTTATAAATTGTTTGCAATAATCAGTTTTTATTTTTACTATAATCAGATAACTTTGCGGGATATGTTCACGAAACTACCCGGACATAACCGGTTTTAGGTACATGTATATTGCGTATTTATTTATTCTTTTTGGTTCGTGAAAAGTTGCAACGCTTTTAAATGAACAGGATTAATATCATAAAACACGACATGTAGATTCCCTTCACCTGTAGGTATTAACCATTTTCCTGAGAGAGACGCCAGTTCACGTCTTTCAGAGGTTCAGCGTACATTAAATCATTTTCCAACAAACTCTATAATTATGTTGAGACCACTTTTTGAAGAGACGAGTCTCATGAGTGGTCACAACATAGGGTTTGGTGGGGGAAAATGGCGATTTTAGTATTTTATCTGTTGCTTTGGTCTTTGCAAGGAGAGTAGACCCAGAGCAAACGGCTCCTGTAGGATACGTCTGATCAGGGTCTGCTCTGTTAGGTGATGAAATAATATAAATCGGATTCTTCAGCTTCTGCCATGATAAAACATTTCCTTCTCAGTTGTTATTATAATAATAATGCTAAATATTATTCATGATGTCATGAAATTGGTGCGGTAAAGAAAAAATGTAACATAACCCTATAATTTAATAATTTACTCTATGAATATTCATGTAAAAATTGTCATTTTGAATATCAATTTGATTAAGTTTTCTTATTGCACATAAACCCAGGAAGTTTTGACCATATAGTAAAGGCTGTAGAATCATATCTGTATTATTTCCTAAGTAAACAGAGCAGATCCTGATCAGACCATTCCCCCAGCAGCCGTCTGATCTGCGTTTACTGTGTTTGCAAAGGCGTAGAATATAGGTTACACAGTTTTCAGGTTACCTAATATGGAATATACACTGCCAGTAAATTCCATATTGGACGAGAGCGAAGCCAAATACGATGATATTCGTCCATCGCTTAGCGAAGATGACCATAGTTTTGTGTGTCCGTCATAAATAAAAGGTAGTCGGTAGGATAAAAACGTTACACAGTGTTCAGGTTACCTAATATGGAATATAGACTGCCAGTCAATTCCATATATGGAATTTACTGGCAGTGTATATTCCATATTAGGTAACCTGAACACTGTGTAACTTATAATATTGTCCTTACGTCAGATACATCTTAATTCAGGAAAATATTAGTCAGGCATGAATGAAAATGAACTGTTCTAAAGTCAGGTAAACCTCACGTCAGGCAACAACAGCTCAGGTATGAGTTAAAATAAAACTCTTCTTACGACGTCTGGAGGTATCGACAAGACAAAATGAACCGTTCTTAGGTCAGGCAAATCCGACGTCAGGAAAAGACAAGTGGTCTTGAATGCAACTGAAGCATTCTTACGTCAGGCAAATCTTACGTCAGGCAACAAGTCAGGCATAATTGAAAATGTACCTTATGACAGGCAATGACAAGTCTAAAGTTGTCGCTATGAAGAGGTTCTACTGTAATCAGAGATAAATATAGATAGACAGACAGGTAGGTTGAGAAACTAGAAAATAGTGTCTGTAAGACACAGCGATGCCCCCGCGGCGGTGATTGACAATGAAAAAACTGTGATAACAACTGCACGTACAAGCCTGACGAACAGACACACAGACGGACGGACGGACAGGTGCAAAACATAATGCCCCCTTTCCATCGTTAACGGGGGCATAAAGATGAACTAACAACAATTACCTGTATTTGTAAGTCTGTTATTAGACCAGCCGTTAAAGTGTGTTTTACTACATCCATCAGTAAATGTACCTTGTAACACGTTCTTCACGGTCCGTGATGCTGGTAAAGCTTCAATACATCAGCTCGTGTTGTCATTCGATCAAGCGTTTAAACGTGTAAATGGTCTATGATCACTATCGCCCATACTAACTCTCTCGCCTACCCAAGTTTAAATTCGGCCATATTCGCCCATACTTTATCCAATGTACATACCCTATTGAAAACACAATCTGAACTCAAATTGTTTAACACTTTACTAAACCGGAAATCTAGTAGAGAAGAGAATAGATACTTTTACGCAGGCTGCTGCTTAATGCAGAGTGAAAGCCAGGCAGAAAATCTGCATGAACCCTTCGCTTGCTGAATTTTAAAATACATGTCTCCTTCTTTACCCATGCCCTGTTGTATAACTACATATATCTTCACTGTGTACAAGTATTTCGCTGTGCAATCACTGCTGTGGAGTGCACTGGTTGCACAATCAACTTGTAAATAGTGCAGACCCTGATGAGACAGCTCCTGCAGGAGCTGTCTCATCTGGGTCTTCAATATTTACAGGTAGGTATATTGACGCGAATAGCAAGCGAATGGTTAAGTTGCCATATGTCTCCAGCACCGATGTTTATACTAAAAACGACCAGTTTAGACAAGTTTTACTGTACTTGATAGTGAAAATGTTTGCAAACATAGCAGACCCAGATAGATCAGAAGCTCCTGTAAATACTGTTTAACCCGCTCCTTCATATGAACGTGTCTTCACGCATTTGCTCCTATAGGAGCGGTCTGATCATGGTCTGCTTTGTTTGCTAATGGATCTTTAAAGATCTGTGTCTATACTTTATAAAAATGGCTGCAATGTTCCAACTTCCATATTTCATTACAACTATTATAACTATTTCATATATGAATTTTTTCATTAGATGAGAGAGGGGCGGGGGGGGAGAGAGAGAGAGAGAGAGAGAGAGAGAGAGAGAGAGAGAGAGAGAGAGAGAGAGAGAGAGAGAGAGAGAGAGAGAGAGAGCTATGGAGAGATGAGAAATATAAATATATGTTACCTGTATAACCAGCAATGTTTACATCCAGGATATACATTTATGTCCTTCAATTCATAAATGTACAATGTACCTCTGCTCAGGTAACTCGTTTGACACTCACTGATGCTGAAAGAACGTGGTTTTCTTTCAGCCAACCTACACTGTCATTTGATCAGGTGGATAAAGTGTCTCTATATCACGAAACCTTGATGCTAAAAAAACCAATACATGACCTGCTTAAAGTGGCGGCAAGCAGTTAACAATTATCAGCCACACATCTTGTTTCGATCATTTTTTTTCCTATTAATATGATAAGAGTGTCAAACACTTTCGATCCAGATGACAAACCAAAATTACTCATCGTTTCATCTGGATACAAACTGTTTGTAACACATGTATAATTATGTGTTACGTATTCACCCGTAGTATGTCAATGGTACTACATGTACTACTACTATGTAAACACCCATACGTTCATTTAACACTTGCAAAACAGTTCGCAAATTTTAAGACCGACATGTTGCGATTGCTGCTGTAATCGCAACATTTCGGTCTTAAGATTTTTTTTGTGACCAGTTTGCATACAACTGTAACGACTACAGTAATCGGAGCATGTCGGTCTTAAAATTGCCAATAGTTACATAAAATTAGAAACGGTTACTGTAACAGAACGCAGAGCAGATCTAGTTCCCGCCTGTTCGATAATCATATAGACAGAGACGCCTGCACATCGGACCGATAAGGGATGCAAAAGTATGGATCAATTCATCTCAACAATCTCAATAGCCTACTCAGGTGAGTCCATGCGTACTGAATTAACCTTTATCCTGCTGGAAGTAACAAATGTCCGCTAAGTCCTGATATGTTGCATTTTTTCTTACAAATGCATTTGTTAAAGCGTCTGACCGAGTGTCAAACAGCTTGGATCCTGGAGAGACGCCTAGTTACTCTGGGGAGACGCCTAGTTACTATGGGGAGACGCCTAGTTACTCAGAGTCCAAGCTGTTTGCAAATGCAAGTCAGGTCGCACTCAGAAGGACAAGGGGTGACCGACTATACAAAGTAGTTTACTTTTACACCGCTGGATTTTTAAATGGATTATTCTAAAATTCAAACAGGTCAAGCTTACGGTGAATATTTAGATATTTTATAAAGAAAAGTGTAACATGACAAACATTGCAGACCCTGATGAAAGGGCTCGTCTAGGAGCCCCATTGGCTGGGTTTACACGGTTTACAAATGACATGTGTGACTCGTGTATCGCACTGTAAGGGTTAACAGACAGTAAAACGTCCCTGCAACAGCCATTCATAAAACTTTAAGTGCTGGACAGTGCAGGGAATCGGAAGCTTAAAGTAGGACGAAAGTTATACAGAAAGCTCCCTGAGAAGCTTTCTGCATTACTTTTGTTATGCATTAAGCAGGCACCTGTTTTGAAAGACGCCCGTGTTTATTCATTACCGGGTCGCTATAGAGAAGTTTTACTGTAGCTACCACCTCCCATGTAAACTATTCACTTGAGAGGTAAAAGTCGAGATGGACCACAGGTGGACAAAGCAGACTACACATCACTGGCGATCTGTATAGAATTTGAAACCACTGACCCCTTAAAACGATGTGAAGAAATAAGATGTTTGCTTTGATTTAGATATGATGCAATACTGCATACTTCCGAGTTGATCAAACCTTTAAGGAAACTGTTAAGTGTCAAACAGCTTGGATCCCGACGAGACGCCGAGCCGTCTCATCTGGATCCAAACTGTTTGCAAATGCGAGTCAGGTCGCGGATAGATAAGAGCAATTTAACTATTCGTTTTACCACTGCCACTAATTAAAGCAATACATCTATTTGTCTGAACACGAAACACAAGTTAAAGCAATACCTCTATTCATCTGAACAATAACTCTAGTTAAAGCAATCCATCTATTCATCTGAACAATAACTCTAGTTAAAGCAATCCATCTATTCATCTGAACAATAACCCTAGTTAAAGCAATCCATCTATTCATCTGAACAATAACTCTAGTTAAAGCAATCCATCTATTCATCTGAACAATAACTCTAGTTAAAGCAATCCATCTATTCATCTGAACAATAACTCTAGTTAAAGCAATCCATCTATTCATCTGAACAATAACTCTAGTTAAAGCAATACATCTATTCATCTGAACAATAACTCTAATTAAAGCAATATATCTATTCATCTGAACAATAACTCTAGTTAAACTTTAAAGCAATACATTTTACATTTTCTTCTGACCACTGACTGTGACAATAGTTAGAATAACACACCCCTTTATTTAATTGAAAATGGCAGTTATATAACTATTATATACATGTACAGCAAAACCCCGCTAAACCGGATGCCCAAATAAGTATAAATTTGGCATTGAAGACAGGTGGCAGCTTAATGCAGGGTGAAAGTCATGCAGAAAGCTCCACTAGGAGCTTTCTGCATGACTTTCACCATGCATTAAGCAGCGACCTGTCTAAAATAATCTAAATTCTTCTTTACTAGAATTCCGGTTTAGAGGGATTTTCCTGTATAACATTTCTCGACAGAATCCGATACTTTAACACTCAGTGCTGGAATGAATCAACCTTTCCGTGATACTAGTGACGCCTTATCACGCCTTTTCAGTCAGAATACACTTAGACAAAACGACTTCTACACGACCCGTCTGGTCAGGGTCTACACGACCCGTCTGGTCAGGGTCTACACGACCCGTCTGGTCAGGGTCTGCACTGTTTGCATATGGCATAACAACCATCTGATTCTGCAGTTTCTGTTATGGCTAAATATTACTGTGTTCATATGACATGAATAACGCAGTTGGTAAATATTCATGATTATAAATTTATCATTGTTTCTTACATGAATACCCATGAGGTAAATTATTTTACTTAGCTTATGACCATAAAAGGAGCTGACATTGCATTCGTGTATGGCATTATGGGTACTTGAAAGTTATAAAAATAGTTCATAAATTTTACATGTTATAAATATCAACAAGTGTCACGGCAGTAAACTTTTACAGTGCTGTGTATGAAGTCTTATTCAACGTTTTGGCAAACAGTTTGGATCCGGATTATATCGATCGACTCGGTGTCTCATCAAGATCCAAACTGTTTGACAATCTGGCTATATCTTTCAAAGACATTGTAAGAAATGAAGTAAAAAGGTTCATACTTGGAAAAGTGATCAGGCGACCAGTATTACAGGACGCTGTTTGTTTGACATGAAAAATTATACATGTAGTTCAATCTTTAACCAGCTGCTCAAAGCCTAGTTGACTCAAAACTTCTGCGATAAGTTTTTGTTTTTCTCAAATATACAAACAATCAGAGTGTCAAACAGTTTCGAGTAACTCGGCGTCTCATCAGGATCCAAACTGTTTGACACCCTGATAGCAGTTTGATAGACAGGCTTATTATAGTTTAATTTTTTGACATTTAGTGGAATAAAACTAGTGTAAAGATAATTTGCACTGCAAGCTAAATGTTAGATAATAGCCCCATACATTTGTACATAACCATCATTTGCGGTGTAATAAAACCGTAATGTCAAGACTATAGACCAGTCCTCATAAAGATATTTTGCGCAGCAGGCTAAATATTAAATCATTCACCGCTTTTAGACCCACACCACTGACTAAATCAACCGTAAAGGAACATTTACTAGACAAAAAGAAACATTTTAGAATTCTAGCATTCGAGGGCTTGGTGCAAAACTATTCTAACTCCTTCACAAAGTGAAGGAGTTAGAATAGTTTTGCACCAAGCCCTCGAATTGCTCCTATGGAGCAAATTCTCTACATTGGCGTCAATATGAGGGAATGGGTTAAATAACAGCCCCATACAGTTGTACATAACCATCGTTTGCTGGACAATAAACCGTAATGTCAAGACTGTGGGACAGCCCCATATACCGAACACGTGTCTAACCGGAGTGTACAGTTTTCGGGATCATACAATAAAAATCTCACTTTTTCGAACACTGATATGTACAGTAAAACCTCAATAATTCGAACAGTGGTATATAAATTAAAACATCGATAATTCGAACACTGGCATGTGCAGTAAAACCTCGCTAATTTGAACACCAACATGTACAGTAAACCCTCGCTAATTCCAACCCTGGTATGTAAATAATTCGAACACTTACATACGAGTAAAACCTCGATAATTTAAACACTCATATACAGTAAAACCTCGCGAAGTCCAACATTGTCATGTACAGTAGAACCTCGCTATGTCCAACACTTTCATCTACAGTAACATCTCGCTATGTCCAACGCTGCCATGTACAGTAACATCTCGCTATGTCCAACACTTTCATCTACAGTAACATCTCGCTATGTCCAACGCTGCCATGTACAGTAACATGTCGCTATGTCCAACGCTGCCATGTACAGTAACATCTCGCTATGTCCAACTCGCTATGTCCAACACTGCCATGTACAGTAACATCTCGCTATGTCCAACACTGCCATGTACAGTAATATCTCGCTATGTCCAACACTGCCATGTACAGTAACATCTCGCTATGTCCAACACTGCCATGTACAGTAATATCTCGCTATGTCCAACACTGCCATGTACAGTAACATCTCGCTATGTCCAACACTGCCATGTACAGTAACATCTCGCTATGTCCAACTCGCTATGTCCAACGCTGCCATGTACAGTAACATCTCGCTATGTCCAACTCGCTATGTCCAACACTGACATGTACAGTAACATCTCGCTATGTCCAACGCTGCCATGTACAGTAACATCTCGCTATGTCCAACTCGCTATGTCCAACACTGACATGTACAGTAACATCTCGCTATGTCCAACACTGTCATCTACAGTAGAACCTCGCTATGTCCAACACTGCCATGTACAGTAACATCTCGCTATGTCCAACACTGTCATGTACAGTAACATCTCGCTATGTCCAACACTGCCATGTACAGTAACATCTCGCTATGTCCAACACTGCCATGTACAGTAACATCTCGCTATGTCCAACACTATCATGTACAGTAACATCTCGCTATGTCCAACACTATCATGTACAGTAACATCTCCCTATGTCCAACACTTGTACAGTAACATATCGCTATGTCCAACGCTGCCATGTACAGTAACATCTCGCTATGTCCAACACTGCCATGTACAGTAACATCTCGCTATGTCCAACGCTGCCATGTACAGTAATATCTCGCTATGTCCAACTCGCTATGTCCAACACTGTCATGTACAGTAGAACCTCGCTATGCCCAACGCTGCCATGTACAGTAACATCTCGCTATGTCCAACGCTGCCATGTACAGTAACATCTCGCTATGTCCAACTCGCCATGTACAGTAGAACCTCGCTATGCCCAACGCTGCCATGTACAGTAACATCTCGCTATGTCCAACGCTGCCATGTACAGTAATACCTCGCTATGTCCAACTCGCTATGTCCAACACTGTCATGTACAGTAGAACCTCGCTATGCCCAACGCTGCCATGTACAGTAACATCTCGCTATGTCCAACACTGCCATGTACAGTAACATCTCGCTATGTCCAACGCTGCCATGTACAGTAGAACCTCGCTATGCCCAACGCTGCCATGTACAGTAACATCTCGCTATGTCCAACGCTGCCATGTACAGTAACATCTCGCTATGTCCAACACTGCCATGTACAGTAACACCTCGCTATGTCCAACGCTGCCATGTACAGTAATATCTCGCTATGTCCAACTCGCTATGTCCAACACTGTCATGTTCAGTAAAACCTGGCTATGGCCAACACTCACATACAGTAAGACCTGACAATGTGCAACACTGTCATGTACAGTAAAACCTCGCTATTACTAACACTCACATACAGTAAACCATCGCTAATCTGAACACTCTAATTCACTCACGTAAATTGAAATAGACAAGGAATTCAATGTACAGCAAAAACTCGAATATCCAAACACTAATACAACTATCATATCGGAATTTAAAACAGGTGACAACTTAATGCATGGTGAAAAATTCCTCTAGGAGCTTTCTACACGACGTTCATCTTGCATCAAGCACCCACCTGCCTATAGATATGAGTAGTGTTGCACTTTTAATTACTACTCATGAACAGACTCAATAAAACCGAGTTTGCAATTTTCTCTTTTTGCATTTCTACTTTTGCTTTCGAAGGATCACCCATTTTCAGAATATACAGTAAAACCCCGCAAATGCGACCACCTAAAAGAGGTATATAATATGGGTGTTAGATGCAGGTGGTAGCTTAATGCAAGAAAAAAGTAAAGAGGAGCTTTCTGCATTACTTTTGTCCTGCATTAAGCAACCACCTGCTTATAAAGACACCCATGTTTATTCATTTTAAAGTGGTCGCATTAGAGGAGTTCTACTGTATATTCACCCTGCATTAAACACCCATCTGTCTTGACAACGATACGCATTTCAGTGTTCGAATAATCGAGGTGTTACTGTATTCAGGTGATATTTGACATTGGTATATCAAACAGAGAGGTGATCTGGGTCTACACCTTGCCTATGTCTCATGTATGGGCTCGGGTGATTGTATGGAATAACTTGTGATCAGAGGGCCGATCTGGGTCTACATATTGCCAATATCTCAAATATGGGCTCGTGGGAGTGTATAGGTTAAATTGACGATTCCCAATTTCACTTGTATTGATTTTAGTTGACGGCGAACTATACCCCTGATGACCATTTTTCTAATGGAAATATAAAAGTTATTACCATGGAAACAGATGTTGTAAGGATTCATATGACTGTTTTTATTCCCCAGTCGTTTTGTTTTGGTTCTATTGTATTTTATTCTTTGAACAATGAAAATGACGTTCCATGTTACCTGACAAACACACTGCAAAAACTGGCATGAAAGACGATCAGATACCAGTTACAGATTATTTCAAATGGGAAAGATAATGGCTGCAAAACTAAACGGCTTTAAAAATTAACTACTTTGAACTTCAAACAAACTTTGTAATTTTCATTGATATAATGGGATGATGCATTAGTCAAATAACTAATGTGGACCAGCCAAATAACTAGAATGGACTAGCCAAATAACTAACGTGAACCTGCCAAATAACTAACGTTATTCAGCCCAATAACTAACGTGGTCCATCCAAATAACTAACGTGGTCAAGCCCAATAACTAACGTGGTCAAGCCCAATAACTAACGTGATCTAGCCCAATAACTGACGCGATCCATCCAAACAACTATCGTGGACCAGCCAAATAACTAACGTGGTCCAGCAAAATAACTAGCGTTGTCTAGCTAAATAACTTATGTGGACCAACTTATGTGGACCAGTCAAATAACTAATGTGGCCCAGCCAAATAATTAACACTGTCCAGTCAAATAACTAATGTAGTATGTAAGGCAGATGGTAGCTTAATGCAGGGCAATTGTAATGTAGAAAGTTCTTATAGGAGCTTTCTGCATTACTTTAACCCTACATTAAGCCATCACATGCTTTGTAAGACTGCTTACACGAGCACATATTTGAGATACTGGCAATATGTAGACCCAGATCGGCCCTCTGATCACAAGTTATTCCATACAATCACCCGAGCCCATACATGAGACATAGGCAAGGTGTAGACCCAGATCACCTCTCTGTTTGATATACCAATGTCAAATCTCACCTGAATACAGTAAACATGGAAGAATCCATTGGGAGCAAATGGGTTAGAGGGGTTCTACTGTAGATAGTCATCATACTAACGAGACGATGATTTCCTCCGAGTGTCGTCTGGATCCGAAATGTGTACACAGGTCATTACGAAATCACCGTCAACGTTGAAGAAGTATGATTATGCAATATTTAACCATTGCAGTGACAACCTTTACTAATGTCCTTTGCAAACAGCGTAGACCCAGATGAAAGGGCTCATAGAGAAGCCCTCTCAACTGGGTCTGCACTGTTTGTCATGTTTCACTTTTCTTTTAAAAACACTTAAAATATTCACCTTAAGCCTGACCTGTCTGAGGTTTCGAATAGTTTATTTGAAAATCAGCGTTGTAAGGGTTAAACTCATGTGATATTGTGTAAACAATGCGTGACAATGATGGCATACACCTTGTCCTCACTTTTAACCCGAGCCTACGCATAATGAAACCAACCTTCAATAACAATCAAAGCACACACTAGGCCTACATCCTCACTTATAACCCGAACCTCCTCAACATGCAACACCCTTCAATAACAATCAAAGCGCTGCAAGTACTGTATACAGTAAAGCCACTCTAAATCAGACGGTAGATTTAGTATAGATATCGGTCCAGGAGACAGCTTAATGCAGGATGAAAGTCATACAGAAAACTCCTATATGATCTTTCTGCATGACTTTCACCCTGCATTAAGCAGTCACCTGCCTAAAAGTATCTAAACTCGTCTCTACCAGAATTCAGATTTAGAGGGGTTTCCTGTACTCTGGAAGAAGCTTTTAAAACCTTTATTAGGCGAATATTCATGTAATAAATAAAGGTTTTATGAATATTAATTAGATGGATTTCTATTAAGGTATATCAACACCGAATGTTTTGGCCATGATAAGTACAGTATAATCAGGTCTGTATTATTCGAGAGTGTAACCCGGTCAAAGAGTTCCAACTGAATATTTCTGATCTGGAGCTACCCTCGTTGAACATCTCATGAAAATATCTATAAAGGAACAGGATAAAACACAGATTTACTCTGATTGTGTTCAGGAAAAAAATCAAAAACGTTTAGTTGAGTCTGAGTTCGTTCTCAAGTTTTTGATTGGTCATATTTGAGCCTTTGGCTCAAATCTGACCAATCAAAAGCTTGAGAACGAAACTCAGACTCAACTAAAAGCTTTATAAGCATGGACCCTGAAAGCAAACATTGCTAAGCCGTCTAAATGGCCTACTCTGTTTTCAAAGGCGTCAACAGGGATACAGTAAAACCCCTCTAAATCGGAATTCTAGTAGAGAAGAATTTAGATACTTTTAGGCAGGTGGCTGCTTAAAGCAGGGTGAAAGTCATGCAGAGAGCTATAGGAGCTTTCTGCATGACTTTCATCCTACATAAAGCTGCCACCTGTCTCCAAGACCGAGATTTATACTAAATCTAACGCCCGGTTTAGAGGGATTCAACTATATATACATGATGTAAATTGATTATAACAGTCACTATTTTGGCTTCGAGTCATAAATACATGCCCAAACTAACTGCCTGGAGACGTATGACAAAAATGTGACCCGAGGGTCCATTTTACTTTAACCTTATCCAGCTATTTGTGCACTGACCCACGCCCTGACTCACACCCTTACTCGGGCCCCGACCCACGCCCTGACCCACGCCCTGACTCACGCCCTGACCCACGCCCTGGCTCGGGCCTAGACTCGCGCCCTGACTCGCGCCCTGATTCGCGCCCTGACTCGCGCGCCCTGACTCGCGCCCTGACTCGCGCCCTGACCCACGCCCTGACCCACGCCCTGACCCACGCCCTGCCTCGCGCCCTGACTGGCATTTGAAAATAAGGTGGGTCCAGACAAAATGCCGAGTAAATCGGCATCTCTTCATCATCTAGGCTGTTTGACACCCGGTCAATAGTTTCTCAAAAGCTTGGCAGAGTCGGAAACAGTCAAACTTGTACCAGATACAAAATTGATCAGACATTGTTTCACAGCACAGTAAGAGTTGATAACGTATACAGTTAACCCATTACCTCATAGGCCATTCTTAGATACAACCTCTTTGAATTAATCTACCGAAAAAGGAGCATTAATTAGAGAAAAGGAAATTTTAGAATTTCGTAGTGTGAAACCATTGTGATAAATAGAGCATTTGCTTCTATAGGAGCAAATGCTCTATTTATCACAATGGTTTCACAGAGTGACTTTTACAGAGTCGTCAATGTCGTCAATATAAGGGAAAGGGTTAAACAACGGTAGTTCGAACAATAAAACAATTATCATTATCGGGCTTTACCGCATTCTCTTATAAGGTTATTGTTAGACCAAACCTCTTTCAATAAAATCTACTGAAACCGAACATTTACTGGAAAAACAGGGAATGTTTTAGACTTGTTCCTGCTGGGCAAATATTCTATTTATGTCAATGGTTTAAAAAAAACTGCTTCCCTACAGAGGAGTAAAAAATGCGTCAGTATGAGGGAATGGTTTAAGACAGGTGGCAGGTTAATGCAGGGTGCTTTACGCAACCACCTGTCTAACAAGAGTACCGCATACGGTACATAATACGCCCACTTGCAAACTTTCTCTGATTCAACATGCCTTATATGTGTTGACATTTTCTAATCTGTGCTTCAGATCTTGATTTCTATATTAAGGTGATACTATTTTTTTAAAAAATGAAGTGAATATCTTATTATAACTCTGTAAAGACAAACTGAATGAACCTCAAAATAAACTCAGCTTCAAATTTTGTTGCTTAAAACATTTGTGTTACGTTTCATTTATATCATTTTAATAGTTTTCCCAGAAAACAACAGACAAACTAAAAGTTGACCGACAAACAAAGCAACGAACACACAAAGTTCAAGGACCATAACTTTAGAATAAAATGACATATCAAAACCCTCGCAATATATGTGAAAATTCACATTAAGGTTTAACCATATAAAAAAATTGAAGTAAATATCATTTCAAATGAAAAAGTTATGGCCATCCTCATATTTGCCTAGATTTGCATTATTTTTTTAAGTGCAAGGGCCATAACTCCAGAAACAACAAATCAAATGATCCTCAGAATCGACTTAGCTTCAGGTCTTGATGCATTAAACATGTGTATGAAGTTTCATTAATATCTGTCAAACAGTTTTGCCAGAAAACAGCATATATTTGCATTATTTTTTTTAAGTAAAAGGGACATAACTCCGAAACGACAAATCAAATAAACCTCAAAATCGACTCAGCATCAGATCTTGATGCATTAAACATTTTTGTGAAGTTTCATTAATATCTCTCAAATAGTTTTCCCAGAAAACAACCGACAAACTATTTGCATATATTTGCATTATTTTTTTAAGTAAAAGGGCCATAACTCCGAAACGACAAATCAAATAAACCTCAAAATCGACTCAGCATCAGATCTTGATGCATTAAACATTTTTGTGAAGTTTCATTAATATCTCTCAAATAGTTTTCCCAGAAAACAGCGGACAAACTATTTGCATGTATTTGCATTATTTTTTAAGGACAAGGACCATAACTCTGAAAAGAAAAATCAAATGATCCTCAGAATCAATTCAGTTTCAGATCTTGATGCATTAAACATTTTTGTGAAGTTTCATTAATATATCTCAAATAGTTTTCCCAGAAAACGGCAGACAAACTATTTGCATGTATTTGCATTATTTTTAAATACAAGGGCCATAACTCCGAAACGACAAATAAAATGAACCTTAGAATTGACTCAGCTTCAGATCTTGATGCATTAAACATTTGTGTGAAGTTTCATTAATATCTCTCAAATAGTTTTTCCAGAAAACAACGGACAAGCTAGTTGCATATTTTTTAAGGACAAGGGCCATAACTCTGAAATGAAAAATCAAATGAACCTTAGAATCAACTCAGCTTCAGATCTTGATGCATTAAACATTTGTGTGAAGTTTCATTAATATCTGTCAAATAGTTTTCCCAGAAAACAGCGGACAAACTATTTGCATGTATTTGCACTATTTTTTAAGTAAAAGGGCCATAACTCCGAAATGACAAATCAAATGAACCTCAGAATCGACTCAGCTTCAGATCTTGATGCATTAAACATTTGTGTGAAGTTTCATTAATATCTCTTAAATAGTTTTCCCAGAAAACAGCGGACAAACTATTTGCATATTTTTTAGGACAAGGGCCATAACTCTGAAATGAAAAATCAAATGAACCTCAGAATCAACTCAGCTTCAGATCTTGATGCATTAAACATTTGTGTGAAGTTTCATTAATATCTGTCAAATGGTTTTCCCAGAAAACAGCGGACAAACAAAATGTTGACGGACGAACGAACGAACGAGCGAACGAACGAACGGACGGACGAACAGGGCCACGACAATATACGACCACCTTTATTAGGTGGGCGTATAAAAAGGGCTCAATTCCTCCGGTTTTTACTGTATATACTATAGTCGGGTCCAGTATCATTACATATCTAGTTAATCGACCTTGATCTTTAGTCATGCACACTTGCCTGAAGGGGAAAACTAGCTTACAATTGATTACGATAAGAATGGCTCATTAATCAAGGTGACACATTATCGAAAGATATTGACTGCTAGCTAGGAACAGCTATTGAATAATACAGTTCAGCCTAGCGTTTAGCCCTTGCACTGTTGTAAAACATGTTTAACCCCTTCCCATTTCATATAAACGCAGTTTTACGCAATTTCAAACGGAGTAGATCCAGATCAGACGGCCCCTGTAGGAGCCATCTGATCAGGGTCTGCTCTGTTTTTGTTAAGTGAATTTGATATACCTGTTTCTTTAGTTTCGAAAATGGCTATAATGTTCCACCTATTTTAATAGAACTATTTTATCAGTAGGTGTTTAAATGTGTAATAAACAGAAAAGGGCTAACCGGTTACCTCGTGAAATATTGACATCATGAATATCTATCAGCTCCGTTTTATCTATCAGCTCCGTTCAGGCTTTTGATGGGTCAGATTTGAGTTCTCAAGCTTTTGATTGGTCAGATTTGAGCCTTTGGCTCAAATCTGACCAATCAAAAGCTTGAGAACGATCTCAAGCTCAACTAAAAGCTTTATAAGCATGGACCCAGATCCAATTTCATAAGCACACAGCAGACCCTGCTCAGATGTCTCCTATATATAGCAACCGTCCGATCTGGGTGTACTCTGTGGGCAAAGGTGTGAATAAAGGTTCTCCAGTTTGTGGTATTTTGCTGACAACCTATTCGATACTAGTGACCGAGTTTCACACAGCCTGGTTTAATCAGGGTCTCGTCTGAACCCAGGCCGTTTGTGATTGCATTTCAGGGTCCACGGTTATAGAACTTCTGAGGCCTGAGTCTAAGATCATTTTCAAGTATTTGATTGGTCAGAATCTGAGCAAGCTCAGAATCTGACTAATCAGATGCTTGAGAATGATCACAGACTCAAACAAAAAGTTTTACAACATTTTATAACCTCGGGGCCTGGCAATGGAGAATGGTCTCAGGCTCAAACGTTTAAAACCTCGGAGCCAGGTCGCCAGGTTATAATACTTAATTGCTTAAGTCTGACTTCATTCTCAAGTATCTGATTGATCAAATGTTAAGACTAAACACAGACTCAAATCGACATCGACAAAGCATGGGTCAACCCTGTACATAGCCTTAACCCATTAGCCTAGGCTATTTTTAGAATCTCTTTGAATAAAGATGCCGAAAAAGAGCATTTTCTAGAGAAAAGGAACATTTTAGAATTTTGTGGTTTTTAAACCATTGTGATAAATAGAACATTTGCTCATATGGGGCAAAAGCTCTATTTACCACAATGGTTTCAAAAAGTGACATTTACAGAGGCGTCAAAAGGCGTCAATATGAGAGAATGGGTTAAGACGCCTAAAATGTAAAATGATGTCAGCCAGGTAACGGGTTAATCTAAGCTTGACCTGAAACGGGGTTATTTCAAATGTCCTTTGTCCTGCATTAAGCAACCACCTGCTTTTTTAAGATTCTTAAGTTCAATAAATGAATGGCCGCTTGAGAAGGTTTCTACCGAACTCCTTTTGATGTCTTTGCGAACTGAGCAGACCCAAAGCTGTCCGATAAATGTCTGCTCCGTTGCTGAAGGAATAATATAGTTCTATTGCTACAGCTTTTTGCCATGGCCAAATTGTTCTGTATCCATAGGCTACTTTAAAAATCGTCTAAATGATATACAGTAAAACCTCTCTAAAACGGCCACTAAATTACATCAAGTATTTTGTGTTAAAGGCAGGTGGCTGCTTAAAGCTAGGTGAAAGTAAAACAGAACGCTCCTATAGGAGCGTTCTGTTTTACGTTCACCTTGCTTTAAGCAGCCACCTGTCCAAAATACCAACTAATTTACAAACTTTAGTGGCCGTTGTAGAGATGTTTTACTGTATATTCTTGATGTCCATATTTCTTAAATGAATATCCATGAGGTATAGGGGTTAACCATCTAAAATGCAATCCAGTATTAGTCGGCAGAGCTACATGTACAGATAAAGGCCCGTTAGGCGCGTACTCAAATATATACTAGAATCGTTATTTCTCCACCAAACCCTATGTTGTGACCACTCTTTAGAATCGTCTCTTCGAGACAATTCTTCATTAATATTCATGTAAGAAATAATGGCATCATGAATGATAATTAGACCACAGCAGAAACTGTAGAACCTTATCGATTTGATATAATAAGCAAACATAGCAGACCATGATCAGATGACTCATACAGCTCCTACAGGAGCCGTCTGATCTTGTTATACTCTGTTTGCAAACGCGTAAAAGACGGTGAACGAGAGTGTTAATCAAATTGATAAACCGCTCCAAACGCGATACCTTAAAATTCTAAACCAAACACTGCTTTCATTTTTAAAAGGTTGGGTTTTGTTCAGCAAGAATGTCTTGTGTCCCTAACCCATTCCTTCATATAAACGCCTTTTCACGCATTTACAAACAGTGAAGGCCCAGAGCAGACAGATCCTACAGGAGCCGTCTGATCTGGGTCATCTCTGTTTGCTAGTGGAATTTGATATATCTGCTTCTTTCATTCCTAAAATAGCAACACTGCTTCACTTTCCATATTTTATTATAACTATTCTATCCATGAATATTCAGTAGGTATTGAAATTTGAACTAAATATAGAATAGGGAAAGGGATAAAGGTGAACTGACCGGATTTTTTAAACAACGCGGGGATAAGTCGGCGTCTCGCTAAACTGCAAACTGTTTGACAATCAAACACTGTCTTTCCTCATGTCCTTGGTCCATTAATGTTCATACTTGAACTGCTCTGATCTAATATTTCGACCACTAAGGGCCTTTTTCTTCATCATTAATGTTCATGTAAGAAATAATGATACAATGAGTATCATTTAGCTCGCCTTTTATAGCGACATATGAACAAAATAATCAAAACAAATTTTGGTCTATTCTGTTTGCAAACTCGTTAAAATGTGTATACATATATGGAAAAGGGTTAAGGAAATTCAAATTGAAAAAATACATTTGTACTGTGAACATATAAGACGATAAAGATCTGATTATTATTATTATTATTATTATTATTATTATTATTATAATAATAATTATGATGATGATTATTATTATTATTATACCACATTTGTATAGCGCTCTTTTCACACTGGATATGTGCGTTCAAAAGCGTTATATAGATATATATTCCGATGTTCATATGCTATTATAACATTTCATCATTAATATTCATGATATAATTATTTCTTACATGAATATTCATCAGGTAAAGGATAAATCAACTTAAAGCAACCATCTGCTCCTGATATATTTTCATTAAGTGGGTGATATTGAAGTAACCAGTCTCCCGTTTAACCCAACCCGACTCGCATTAACAAACAACCTGGACCCATATGAGATACCGAGTAACTCGGCATGTCATCAGGATCCAAGCTGCTCGACACTCAATCAGCGGTTTCTCTAAAGCTTGGAAACAGTCAAAATTGCACTAGATCAGGATATGAGCAGACATTTTGACATCATTTTGAGGGCTATCCCTTTCAACCAGGGTCAAGCACGTGATAACATTTGCAAACAGTGTAGACCCAGATCAGAGGGCTCCTAGAGAAGTCCTTTGATCAGGGTCTGCACTGTTTGTCATTCAATCTCCTCTAGTAATTTAAACCCTCCATACAGAATGGACTCTACAGTTAAACATTGTTGGGCTGTTCCATTCTGATAATTCATAGCTGGAAGTGTTCACGCTAATGATACGGTGGCTGGTGTAGACATACACTGGTTGTTAAGTCCACAGTCACGTTTTCTTGTATCATGAATGAAATGAATAACAGCCTACATTTAGTAATGAGGCCAAGATGGAACACGCAATAGGTATCATGTTGCAAGAATATTATTGCAAATCGTTTGAAGCGACGGGTTTTGTTTGTCACGTTGTTTTTTCAGGAGTAAGCCTTTAGGAGGAAGTCCCTACAATGAAGTGAATGAGCGCATATTTTCAATAATGTCATAAATCTTGGTATTTTTTATGTTCATTCATTTAAGAAATGAATGACGTGCTCCCGGTGTTCATGAATTTATGCAACGCATAGCTTTACGAGCAAAGTTAGTGAAGTAATTATACAACAGGGCATGGGTATAGAAGAAGAACTGTTTTCAAAAAATCAGCAAGAGAAGGGTTAATGCATGTACATGTATACGTTCAACAAATCAGGGATGTGCACTCACATTTTTCTTCAGTATTTTAGGGTAACAACAGCAACTGATGTAACATATGACAATATACGTTATACTCCAACAACTTGGTGTTACATATTTTGAAACTACATGTGTTAGGTACAGATGTTACAGATGACACTACATGTATGTGTTACTATTATGTAACAAACTTTGAAACTATGAGGTGCAACAAACGTAATAGGTGAAATGTTACATCCCAGCAATATAATGAGACTTTGAAAATATGAGGAACAACAAATGGAACCGGTGACAATATACGTAACACTCCATCAAAATAAAGTAACACAATTTGAACTATGAGGTGCAACAGCTTTGAATACATGCTACACCCCAGAAACATAATATGACAAGCTTTGAAACTATTACTTCATTTTAGTATACTGTGAAACAAATGTAAAATGTGACAATATAATTATGCTACACCCTAGAAATATTGTGAGACAAATTTTGAAACAGGCCTAACAGGTGACAACTATGAGATATGACACATGCAACAAGTGACAATATATGTTACACCCTATCAATATAATGTAACACGCTTTGTACACAAGATGTAACAAATGGCATGTGACAATATATATTACAACTCAGAAATATAGTGTAAAAAGCTTAGAAACATATGAGGTGTAACAGATGTAACATATGACAATATATGTTACAACTCAGAAATACAATGTAAAAAGCTTTGAAAAATGGGAGGTGTAACATATGTAACAGATGACAATATATGTTACACCTTAGTAACATAATGTAACAAACTTTGAAACTATAAAGGGGAATAGATGTAACATTTTAAATGTACAGTGTATGTTACAACTCAGCAATATAATTAATACAATTTGCAACTTTAAGGTGCAACATATGTATCGGATGACAGTTTTCAGAGCTACATGTACAGATAGGGGTGCGTATACCCCAATTATAAAATCGCCATTTCTCCACCAAACCCTATACTGTGAACACTCTTTGGTGGAAAAATAAAGGAGTTATTCTAGAAAATGTTTTTATTTAGGCATCTTATCTGGAGCACTGCAACGGTTTATACATCAGCAACATACTGTAACAGGCACAGGGGGCCGTTTCGTGGGTCTACATGGTCTAAAAAGTCAACAAAAAATCTTTGGTCGATTTAGTGCTATATTATATACAAGGGGTCTAGCTACCCATTCGCAGATTTCACGACCGATTCGAAATAACGCCCGGTTTTGGGCTATCAAGATAAAAGACCCACTAATGTTTGGTACGAACGTGAAGCTGGGACCATGTACTTTTCAAATAATATAACTTTTGATACATTTCGACTAAGCCGTAGCCAGTGCCGACGTGAAATTCCAACAAAATACGCTGATTTTTCTAACTCGGACGAGAAGTCGCAACAACTTGACCTAGTTTCTAGTTGGCCAGTAACAGGGCACTTGATTGACCTAGGGATGGTGCCCTGCGTTCTCACTAACGCTTATTGGGTAAGCAAGGTAACAGACACGCGGATGTTGTTATTGTAAAGGAAGCGGGTCACGTGACTCGTAGTAGCCTGACAGAGATTTAAATCTGCTAATTGCACGAGAATTCGCCTGCATTTCGGATCTGCATCAGTGTCTGCAGATAGTTTGAGAGGTAAACGATAGCTTTTTGTCATATATATTGATTGCACAATCGTTTTGTCCCGAGGCATCGCGATTATGGCCGTTTTAACGTTCTAGCGACAAATCGTTGTTGCGACTTCTCGTTCGAGTAAGCTAAATCAGCGTATTTTGTAAGAATTTCACGTCGGCACTGGCTACGGCCTAGTCGAAATCTATCAAAAGTTATATTATTTGAAAAGTACATGGTCCCAGCTTCACGTTCGTACCAAACATTAGTGGGTCTTTTATCTTGATAGCCCAAAACCGGGCGTTATTTCGAATCGGTCGTGAAATCTGCGAATGGGTAGTTAGACCCCTTGTATATAATATAGCACTAAATCGACCAAAAATTATTTTTTGACTTTTTAGACCATGTAGACCCACGAAATGGCCCCCTGTGGTAACAGGCTTTCTCAAAGTTGCTATATTTTCTAGTCCTTCCAGATCATCAGTTTCAATTATTTTAGTTTCGAAAATCAAATACGGCTTAAGCTGGTGCTAGGAGGCGTGAGTAATGTTGCACTTTTGAAAATTACTTATGAGACTCAATAAAGGGAGATGATTCTAAAGAGTGGTCACAATACAGGGTTTGGCGGAGAAATGACAATGTTAGTATCCGAGTACGCACATTTATATGTTGCTCTGACACATCTGTTGCCGGGTTTGATCATATATAATCAGTTGTTACATCTGTTGCCGGGTTTGATTATATATAATCAGTTTTTTACATCTGTTACCGGTTTGTCAAACATACTGTCATTTATTTGCCTATATTACGTTCAACACGTGTACAATCCTGGGGATTGAATTGCGCCAATTAGTTATGTCTGATATCAAGAAGCTTGACTGTCCTTTCATAAGAATAATCAGAGACCAGCTGCTGCACAAGAAAGCACAAATACAAGAAATTCTCAAAGCATATAGCATAGCAAATAGCATGGTTTGGTGCTGCAAAATTACTTAGCAAATTACATTCGCGAAACAATTAAGCATGCTGAAACATTATCATGATATTCTACCTGAAGGTACTTTGATTATAAAGTTCAAGACTATATGCTATAAATCAATATGTCTACCTCTTCCTCATTCTAAAAATAAATCTACCAATGTCTATATAAACCACTCCCCGTCAGAATATCCAGCCCTTGATATTTTTTACCACAAATTATATACAGTAGAACATGTCTTAAGCAGGCATAACAAATAGGTCTAATTTTAAGTCTGCAAGACAGTTGGTAGCTTAATGCTGGTTAAACGTTAATGCTATAAGAGCTTTATGCGTAACTGTTGCCCTCCATTAAGGAAACACCTGTTTTTTAAGACCTTATGTTCAATAAATGAACGGTCACTCAGGACAGGTTCTACTGTAATCAACGATTGGTCATGTATATTGTAATAAGGTCTGACATGTTATAAAATACCAGTGATCATAATAATTCTTTAACATGTTCATGAAACGTCAACATAAAAATTTATTCCCAAAAGATTTAACCCATTCCCTCATAGGCTATTTAGCCCAATCTCTTTGAATAAATCTACCGAATAGGAGCATCTACTAGAGAAAAGGAAAATGTCTGAACTGTGTAATATTGAAACCATTGTGATAAATAGAGCATTTGCTCCTATGGAGCAAATGCTCTTTTTATCACAATGGTTTCAGGAAGTGACTGTTACAGAGGCGTAGAAAGGCGTATTTATGGAGTAAAGGGTTAAGGAAATCCATTCACTTTTTATGTTGAGAGCATACAGCAAACAAAAACAATTGCAGGTGTAAGCCATTAACATATTGATGGGTTCAGCAAGCAGTGATGATCATGATAAGACGGCTCCTTCAAGAGTGTGCACTGATTGTCCATTCTCCATATTAATGCATTTTGACGTCTCTGCAAAAATACATTTTAAAACCATAGGAACAAATGCTCTATTTATGACAATGGTTTCAATACTAAACAATTCTAAAATTTACATTAAGGCTTGTAAATGCTCTTTTTTTGGTAGATTTATTCAAAGAGGTTGTATCTAAAAACAGCCTATGAGGTACTGGGTATACAATAGCATTTGAGGAAATAGATTATGGGAAAATGGTCACCAATGGTCATTCCTAAACACTTCGTCCTCTTTAACATTCTTAGTACTTTTTGCACATTTTCTTGCTTCAAAATACAACATACAGTTGAATTTCGATAACTTCAAGGAACAATATCATCCGATTTCTCAATATCTGAACAATTTTTCAAGATCCAGCTTAATGCATAACTAAAGTAGTGCCGAAAGTTCCTGATGGGGCTGTCAGCATTTCTTCAGACCTGTATTAAGCTGTTACATGTGTTTCTAGATATGCGCAGTGATACATTTTAGAACAATTCTGTATTGTAATGTTTGGAACAGATATCGAAGTTAAACTGCATATATACTATGTTGTCTTTTATACAACCATATCATGCATATTTAGAATCGATATTAGGCACCATTCCTCTGTTCAAAAAGCATATTTTTTTTTCCGATCTTTCTCTCTCGATCCATCATTATGAATATTTATGGAGTAAAGTGTTAAAACCAAAGACAGATTCAAAACTCTGTGTATTCATTTCATTGATTATAGTATCTGTATTCTTTGAATCAACAATGTGACATTTTACAATACATGTACACATTTCTCCTGTGATAAGGCAACAAAATCCTTCCTCAAAAACACAGAAAAAGGGCTTCGTGCTGTGTGATAACGATAATACCATCCACAGTTCAAACAGTCTGAATGTTGATACGACGCCAATGATTTATTTTGGTTAGTCTACATAGAAATTCAGATTCATGCGGGTTAAATTAAGCGAAGCTGAAACCTTTACGTGTGCCAGATGTGACCAACAAGATACATACAGTTAGCCCTTTACTTTATACAGTGCTCCCTCTCTACAACGACACCCTTTGGGATACGAATATTGTATGTGTTGTTCAGAGGGAGTTGTTATAGGGAGGGAAAATCAAACATAATTAGCTTGTTTGCAGATCCCCAGATAAGGTTATTTCGAGAACTAAAACCGTTATGCCTCTATCAAACCCTATGTTGTGACCAACATAGGGTTTGATGGAGGCATAAAGAAATTACGATGGAAAAAAGTTGTTTCTGGAGCCTTGTTGTTTCGGAAACAGTAACATGCGTTGTTGTAAGGAGGGAATCGTTATTGGGAGGGTCGTTGTAGGTAGGGAGCACTGTAGATACGCTTTTGCAAACAGGATAGACGCGGGTCAGAAGGATCCTGTAGGAGCCGTAATATCAAGTTTTGCTGTTTGCTTATGAAAATATTTCTAATTCTGCAGAGTTACCAGTGCTAACACCTTTTCTGTTCATATGTCAATATAAATATACAGTTAATTAACGTCTACAATATATCACTTCTTACAGGAATGTTCATAGAGTAAAGATTTATACAAGCACGTCAAACCTGTATCAACAATATTGGAAAAGCATCGTCTGCTGAAACTGTCGTCTGCTGAAACATTGTTTCAATGAAATATTCTTCTTGTAACATGCGGAAACACAGGCTAGTTAGATGTAGCTGTTGCACATTTGAACAAAGTTTTCTCTATAATTATGTAGAAATACAAGCAGTTTAAACTATAAGTGTTGAACATTTGACATCCACATATTGACTGTCTCATTTGGACGTTAATCCATTCCATCGTATTGACGCCTCTGTAAAAATCACTTGCTGAAACCATTGTGATAAATAGAGCATTTGCTCCAATTGAGTAAATGCTCTATTTATCACAATGGTTTCAATACTATACAATTCTAAAAAATCCATTTTGCTAGTAAATGCTCCTTTTTGGTAGATTCATTCAAAGAGGTTGGGTCTAAAAATAGCATGTGAGGGACGCCTCTGTAAAAATCACTTGCTGAAACCATTGTGATAAATAGAGCATTTGCTCCAGTGGAGCAAATGCTGTATTTATCACAATGGTTTCAATACTATACAATTCTAAAAAATTCCATTTTGCTAGTAAATGCTCCTTTTTGGTAGATTTATTAAAAGAGGCTGGGTCTAAAAATAGCATGTGAGGGAATGGGTTAACTGTAAGTATGTCAATGTAATCACCACTTCGTCAATACAATTCTTTAACCCTTACTATAACGTTAAATGTTCAAATGGACTACATGTATTCCAAAATTCATACAGGTTAAGCTGATGGTGTATATTCCAAAGAAAAGCGTAAGATGACAAACAGTACAGAGCCTGATGAGAGGGCTCCTCTATAAGCCCTCTCATCTGGGTCTACACTGTTTGCAAATGACATAAGTGACTCGTGTCCCGCACTGTAAACGTTAACTCTGGGCGACAAATAATGTTCGTCTGCACACCATGTCATCTGCTTGAGGTGTCAGAATGAACTTTCCCTCTATTTTCTTATCAAACAGCCTGGGTCTCAAAGAGATGTCAAGTTATATTTGGGTCCAAACTGTTTGCAAAGGCAACCATAGATTCACTTATTGAAGCAAACCATGCGAGTCGCTTTCAGTAGATGTGTTAGGAACGGCTTTTAACCCTTCTCTTGCTGATTTTTAAAACACATTTCTCCTTCTTTACCCATGCCCTGTTGTATAATTACATATATCTTCACTGTGTACAAGTATTTCGCTTTGCAATCACTGCTGTGGAGTGCACTGGTTGCACAATCAACTTGTAAATAGTGCAGACCCTGATGAGACAGTTCCTGCAGGAGCTGTCTCATCTGGGTCTTCACTATTTACAGGTAGGTATATTGACGTGAATAGCAAGCGAAGGGTTAAGCTATTTCTTCATGTATTCCAATATCATTATAGTATAGAACATTAAGTACATATACAGTAAAAGCTCTCTAAACTCTCCATTCAGTATACAAATCGGTCTTGGAGACAGGTGGAAGCTTAAAGTAGGGTGGACGTCGTGCAGAAAGCTCCTCTAGGAGCTCTCTGCATTATTTCCATCCTGCGTTAAGCAGCCACCTGCCTAAAAGTATCTTAATTCTTCTCTACTAGAATTCAGGTTTAGAGAGGTTTTACTGTATACCTATATCAATCTATACCATCTTGTTAAGCCACCTTTAAAATCGACGTCTGCTAAAAACTCTGAGAGGAATATTTTTATTAGCTTCCAATTCCTTCTTATCTTTCTTCATTTTTGCAATAAATTTTGCATACTGTTTTGGATCAAGATGAGATGCCGAGTAGCTCGGCACCTCATCAGTATCAAGACTGTTTGACACAATGATATTGCTCCTTTAACCCTTCTCTTGCTATTCACGTCAATATACCTACCTGTAAATAGTGAAGACCCAGATGAAACAGCTCCTGCAGGAGCTGTCTCATCAGGGTCTGCACTATTGACAAATTGATTGTGCAACCAGTGCACTCCACAGCAGTGATTGCATAGCGAAATACTTGTAGACAGTGAAGATATATGTAATTAAACAACAGGGCATGGGTAAAGAAGGAGAAATGTTTTTAAAATTCAGCAAGCGAAGGGTTAACATATTCCCTCATGTTGACGCCTTTTTAAGCTTCTGTAGGAACAAATGCTCTATTTATCACAATGGTTTCAAAACTACATAGTTCTAAACTAGAAAAGTGTGTCTGTAAGACACAGTGATGCCCCCGTGGTGGTGCTTGCCTAGCTGCACGTGAAATTTCTAAGTCATTTGACCTTGACCTTGGGCTTGCGGGCCGCATGGACTGGGTGCGCAATGAAAGTATGGATGGTGTTCAATTCCATGCCAATAGCTATAGTGGTTAGTGAGAAATAAGACAATGAAAAACTGTGACAACCAACTGCACGTAAATGTGACAACCAACTGCACGTAAAATTTCCAAGTCATTTGACCTTGACCTTGGGCTTGCGGGCAGCATGGATGGGGTGCCAAATGATAGCACAGATGGTGATTAATGTGTATGTGGAGTTTCATGTGTATAAGTGTAGAAATTACTGACATATAAGTTATAACACTTGAAAAAACTGTGACAACCAACTGCACGTAAAAGCGTGACACACGGACAGACAGACAGACAGACGGACGGACATGTGCAAAACATAATGCCCCCAGACTATCGTCATCGATGGCATAACAATCCTTTCTCTAGCAACTGTTCCATTAATGTCTACTCAAAATTGTAACTGGTGCAATTGTTGCTGCATGTACATGTACTTCGTTTAAGAACAAGCATTTGAGAAACTATCAATCGTGTGTGTCAAATAGTTTGGATCCTACCGAGACGCCGAGTAACTCGGCTGGATCCAAGCTGTTTGCCAATATCAGTCAGATCGACACAGCTTTACACTCGGTCAGTAGTCTTTTCTTAATCCAT
>OY755240.1:6922306-6949806 GCA_963576725.1 Azorinus chamasolen
GACGGCGTCTGATCTGGGACTGCACTATTTGTCGTGGTGCATTTATGCGACTGCGGCGGTGAAAGGGTTAAAAAGGAAGAACACGATTATGCTATAAAAGGCCTACTTTTTAACCATTTACTCCATAAGCACGCATTTCTATGTTTTTGCAAACAAATTATACCCAGATCAGACGGCTCCTGTAGTGTCTGCTCTGTTTGCTTATGATATAGATTTTTTTTTCTATAAAATATCTGCTTTTACAAGCAGTTCACGTGTCAATATACCATTTTAAGAATTAATCTAATTAGCATTCGTGCTGTTATCATTTCATTCGTTATTATTCATGGAGTAAAGTGTTAACTTTATTTTTCGTTATACACCCCTTCCAACAAAAGAGAAAATAAAGGGAAGAAAACAAAAAACAAAAATCAATATTGACAGCAGGATGTACAGGGTGTCTCATAATATCTAGTATTGTGTTGTATAGTGAGTAGTGCGCATCGTCTCATCTAGATCTAGCGGCAAATGTTTGTCACTGCGTGTCATGCCACAATTAAACGTTATCATAAATGCATACAATAGAAATCCATCTTAGTCGACTATTTAATTAATGCAAATTAGTTTATCTATTTATATATAAGCAGGTGGTAGCTTAATTCAGATCGAAAATTATGCAGAAAGCTCCTATGGGAGCTTTCTGCATAACGTTCGACCTGCATTAAGCTACCATCTGCCTCTATACGACCCAGGATAAGACCTCTTTTTGGTGGCTGCAAATGAGAGATTTCACTGTATAGCATGTGTAATGCTGTTGACATCTCTTTTAACCCTTTCCTCATTCTATGTTTATTTCAAATTTCGATAGTTACTGAATATTCATGTACATAGTAGTTATAATGAAACATGGAAGATGGAACACTGCAGCCATTTTAGAAAGAAAAGAAACAGATCTTTCAAATTCCATCAGCAAACAGAGCAGACCCTGATCAAACGGCTCTTGTAGGAGCCGTCCGATCTTGGTCTACTCTGTTTGCAAATGAGTAAAGGGTGTTTATATAGAGGAAAGGGTTAAAGAGCTTATCTATCGTACAAACACTGTACAGTATGATATAATGGCTGATAATCTCTCTCATAATCAGTCTCGTTCATGAATGGAGTAAGCGGTAGATGGGGGCTCGGTCATGTTTACACAAAAGTTAAAGTTTTGGAAAGAACCTTCACCGATATAGTCAAATTCTATTAATAGATCTAGTTCTGATGAAGAATTGTTGCCAGAAAAAAGTATATTTGTCCCTGAAGGATTCAAACATATTACTCTGGTATATAATGGTACTGATTTGTACAATTTTGAAAAGAAAAAGTTTCATTGTTGTATATATATGCTTTGAATACATTAAAAAATGTTGTGAGTACATACAAGGTAAAGGTTTGAGTGAACGCTGAACTTTTAGAGTGGACTAGCCCATCAGTGTTTAACTGAAGAGTCCACTCAGTATTAAAGGCTTAAACTTGCTAAAGGATTTTGAATGACAAACAGTGCAGACCCTGATCAGAGGGCTCCTCTGGGAGCCCTCTGATCTGGGTCTACACTGTTTGCAAATTACATTGTATGCGTACACCACTTTCAAAGGGTCAAAATGAAACTTTATCAGTTGTGTTGACTATAAAGTTGATACCCGTGACACGGGAAAGAGGTAATCGACCTGGATTTCGGGGGCTATAAATGATATGCATCGTAATCCTAACCTCAGCTATTTGCAGGGGCCTGCCCAGCATTATCAACCCTTACTCCATAAAAATTGACCCTTGCCATACCGAACATAATAACTGCTAATTATCTGACATGAAGCAAATCAGTCATTACTTACTTATCGAGTACAGTAAAACATCTCTATAACGGCCACTTAATTACATCAAATATTTTGTGTTAAAGGCAGGTGGTTGCTTAAAGCAAGGTGAAAGTAACTTTTTATCTTGCTTTAAGCAACCACCTGCCCTAACTACCAACTTATTACCACAATTCAGTAACCGTTATAGAGAGGTCTTACTGTATACACTTTACTTGTGTTAACCCTTCTCTTGCTGAATTTTAAAATACAATTCTCCTTCTTTACCCATGCCCTGTTGTATAAATACATATATCTTCACTGTGTACACGTATTTCGCTTTGCAGTCACTGCTGTGGTGTGCACTGGTTAGGAGCAAATGCTCTATTTATCACAATGGTTTCAAAACGTGACTTTTACAGAGTCGTCAAAAGTCGTCAATATGAGGAAATGGGTTAAACAGAGCAGATTCCAATAGGAGCCGTCTAATCTGGGTCTATCCTGTTTGTAAATGCATAGAAACGTGTATTCACGGAGAAAAGAGTTAATGCGTGTGCATGGAGTATGGTCTTCACTTTTACTCCTTTACAGCTTTGCAAACAGAGAAGATTACGACCAGGCAGATCCTATAGAAACTGTCTTGCAACTGTCTAATCATGGTGTGTTTTGTTTGCCTCTATTCATGCCCCATCCATCATCTGTGAGAGCATAATTATATATTTGTTCCGTGCGTCCGGAAAATCTTGTGGCGCCAATTACTCATAGCGTCATCAAACTTCACATCGTTAATTGGAATAAGAAGTCGTACATTAAGGCTTTAAGTTCATAATATCAGCCAAGTAATTCCAGAGGTGTGGCCCTAGGGTGAATTAGTTTGCTTTTATCTACTTTTGTCAACCTGGTTGCATCGCGATTTGTTGAATTTTATACCGGATTGAGACTCTTTGTGACATTTGTTTAAGTCACTAGATCTTGGTGGTCGAATTTCAGTTGAATCCACCATTAAATAAAGAATCACAAAGTAGCATGAAAGGTCCTAAACAACGGTGCGATTGAATTTCGAACTTTCATGAATATTTTTTTTCTTTCTAGATTGAAGGGATTGAACAAAACACCATGGTATGTATGCAATTTCAAGGTTGGGACAAACGTGGAGTATGGATTGAACATTTTAACCCTACTCCCGATGTAACACATGATATTAACCCTTTACTCCATGAATATTAATGTTAAAAAATGATGACATCATGACTATTAGTTAGAATTGTTTTTAAATAGCACATGGAACAAGATGTTTTAGCCATGGCAAACGGTAGAATCATATCTATTACGTCATAAGCAAACAGACTAGACCTTGATCAGACGGCTCCTATAGGAGTCTACTCTGTTTGCAAAGGCGTAGAAAGGCGTATTTATGGTGTAAAGGGTTAAGCCACAAATGAACTTGAACAGCGAACCACCGTCGCTAGGCATTGACATATAGACAGGGTCCGAATTTAGGCTAAAAACTTACTGGCATTATTTTGCCAGTTGCAAAAAAAATAAACTAGCAAAATCAAATTTCAACTCACATTTTCAATATTACTATGCATTATTTATAATCCTTTTCTTAAAAGTTGCACTGGCAAAAAATTGCAAGTGCCAAATTTTGGTACTTGCAATTTTGAAATTTTACTTGCATTTTGCCAGTATGCCAGTTTAAATTCGGACCCTGATAGATCTATACCTACATGTATATATACGTGTATTAAGAAAGGCTGTCACAGTAATAACTACATGGCTGAGACAACATGGTGATACCTGAAATAAAATCATGTCTGCTTTAACTCATTCCCTCATATAAACGCCTTTTCACGCATTTGCAAACAGAGTAGATCTACACCCAGATCAGACAGCTCCTATAGGAGCCGTCTAATCAGGGTCTGCTCTTTTTGCTTTTGACATTATATAGGTCCGATTATACAGCTTTTGTCAAAGCAAATGAATTCCTTTAAAAAGTTTCAATTATAGGAATCCAGCTAGTACATATTCATGACGTCATTATTTCTTGTATGAATATTGAACAGGGAAATGGTTAAACTTTTCAGACGCCCTGACATCAACATTTTATATTGGTATATTGCTGGCAGTACTGTTGCGGGCAGAGACCCGGTGTAGCTAGCGATACGCACTTACGCACGTGCGTGACATTAATTTGAAAAGTGAATACATTAAGTACTATGGTTAAAATGAAACAATCACCGAAGGCAAAGCGGTAGACTGATAAACGTTCTGTCATGCCATATGAGATTGAGCCCAGTCCCTCACACTGACGCCTTATCATTATGACGCCTCTGAATATAGTCAATTTTTGAAACCATTGTGATAAATATCCTATAGGAGCAAATGCTCTGTTTATCACAATTGTTTCAATTCTAAATTTCCCCGGGTGGGGGTGGACAAGCCCACCCCCACCCCCATATAGCCACGGTGCATTCAGATACGCTCCTGGCGGGTACAGCTGTTACCTGCTCAGACTTTGATCTAGATCTAGTACAAAACCTACTCAACAAAAAAACTTTGAGAACTATTGACTGAGTATTGACAACTTGGATCCCGTTTAGACACAGAGTTACTCGGCGTCTTATCTGGATCCAAACTGTTTGCAAATGTGTCTCGATTTGCGGATAGGGGCAGGGGCGTAACTATCGATAGGCACTTACTCACGTGCGTAACATCAGTCTGAAAGATGAAAACATTATGGCCAAAATGGAAGAAATATCGAAGGTAGAGTGGGATAGACTTTGTTAAAAGTTCTGTCTTATCATGCAGGCTTTAACACATTCCCTCATATGGGCGCCTTTTAACGCCTCTGTAAAAGTCATCTTTTGAAACCGTTGTGATATGTAGAGCATTTGCTCCGATAGGAGCAAATGCTATTAATTACAATGGTTTCAAAAGTACCCAATTCTAAATTTTCCCGGAGGAGCATACCCCTACTGTATAGCCACATCTGGATTCAGCCACAGGTGCTAGGCGTGTGGCCATTTTACAAATACTGCTTATAAATACCTTCAAAAACAGTTAGACATCATAACCTGACATTATAAAAAAAAAGATTTTTTTTTTTTTCGTATAGTATATTACTATATAAAGGTATGTAACTAAATGGTCCAAAATGGCAGAAAAAATGCACCAACTACATTCCGCGTCTTGCTACGACGTCAATTTCCGCTCGATTTCAATCAAATATGAGTCAATGCACGCAGAAATGTCCAGTCTTTCAAATACACGCCATTGATTGCCGATCATAAGCCGAAAAATTACTGTTTTGAGACGATAAACTCCAGCTTAGATTTAGTCGACCGAGTCACTACCGACACATACATGCACATTTTCACCACTGATGACATCGAAAGTCACACTAGATCTCATAATATGGTCCGTTTTCCACTCTCATTCAATAAAACTAACATAACTATTAAACTTACTGTCGATGTCAACCTCAAAGTTACTACCGGTTCTACGACACTGAAGAGTTTTCGAAACAACCCGCGGCTGTCAACATTCGGCCAGCCATGATTGTTTGTGACCCGGAAATGCTTGAAACGAAGAAGCGACTGGTGCCCGGCAGACCGTTTGACTACTATAAAAAAAAATATTATTTTTTTTTTTTTTTTTTTTTTATAATGTCAAGTTATGATGTCTATTTGTTTTTGAAGGTATTTATAATCAGTATTTGTGAAATGGCCACACGCCTAGCACCTGTGGATTCAGCTACGCTCCAGAGTGGAATTTCGAAAGGTCATATAAACATGTCAACATGATAAATATGGATTTAGTCAAAAGTAGTAGATCTATCTACAATTATCGACACGAATGTTACGTTTGTAATGTCTTGTCGACTCAAAATAAAACTGTATTCTAGATAATGTAATGGTAGAGCGAACGTCAGTCTGTCAACAAAGATACTCGAACGTAATCCAATGCTGGCAGATATGTCGTGAATCAATGTTTCTTTAAATTTTATAACATTGGCAAACTAAATACATACCCTAGAATTTAGGATGAGAAGAAAGTACCATCTAGCACTAGAGTGTCAGTGGTGGCATCAGAAATGGTGGTTTAGTTAACTAGATCTACCTGGAAGTTTGACGAATAGTCGTTTAACTTCCAGGAAGTGTGATGATGTCATCTATGACGTCATATTTTTTCAATCGGATCGCCTCGGCGATTTTTCCGAAGCTTGTCGGAAAAAATCGAGTGGTTACGACTGAATCTATATAATATAACATTCATTACTGAAGATGAGATAATTTTAAGGCTCATCTACAAGTCGGGTTCTAAGTGCTTTCGTTCTAAATTCTGTATAAAGACCCTGAGCAGAAAGCGTGCCGAAAGCGCGATTACTAATCTGGGTCTACACTGCTTCTCAGAAAATAGGTCTACAGTTTTGTTATAATACATGTTCCTTTTCCATCTTTAGATGGCTAGAAGTGTATGTTTATACTTAATGCCAATAAAGATTTGTATTGTATTGTATTATAAAGCAACCATTTTACCATTTCCCCATGAATATTCATGTAAGATATACAAAATGCAATGACATAATTATAGTGAATAATAATTACATTATTTATTATAATAGCACATATACACAGCCAGTTTTGACCATGGTATACATTGGAGACTCATATCTATATTATATCATAGACAAACAGAGCAGACCCTGATCAGACGGCTCCAATAGGAGCCGTCTGATCTGGGTCTACTCTGTTTGCAAAGGCGTTATTTAAAAGGCGTATTTATGAAGTAAACTAAAGAGTGATTAACAAGTTTTAAAAACACTTTATCTGGTGAATATTCATGTAAGAAATAATGACTGTATGAATATTAATTAGATTTTCGTAATTTAACATGATGAACAAGGGACTTTTTTGACTATGGCAGAAACTATTGAATAAGATTTATATCATTTAATAACCAAACAAAGCATACCCAAAGCAGACCCTCAGGATTACGAGAGCACGTCGGGTCATATATAGTTTTGATGTTATTAGATTTGAAAAATGAATACTGCGTTTAAAAACCGGTGCTAGGGGGCGTGAGTAGTGTTGCACTTTTAATTACTACTCATGAACAGACTCAATAAAACCGAGTCTGCCGTTTTCTTGCTACATTTGCTTTTGAAGGATCTCCCACTTTCATAATATATACAGTAAAACCTATCTATAACGGCCACTAAATTACATTAAGTATTTTGTGTTAAAGGCAGGTGGTTGCTTAAAGCAAGGTGAAAGTAAAACAGAACGCTCCTTTCGGAGCGTTCTGTTTAACTTTCACCTTGCTTTAAGCAGTCACATGTCCCAGATACCAACTAATTGACACAATTTAGTGGCCGTTATATAGAGAGGTTTTTACTGTATACATACATGTATATGTTATGTTTGCACATGCACGGCGTCTCTGTCCAGTAGAGGATTAACCTTTTCATCACAACGTAAGGTTATCAGTTTAACATTAGCTATATATGCTTCAAGGACATCTTTCAAGATTACATTTCTCGTCACAAACATTGTCACGCTGCTAAATGAGGCATGCATGGTGATGTATGTGTTTGCTAGGCTGCTAGACTTCTAGAACCAGAATCAAAACAGTGATCACCAAGCAGTAACTACAATGTAGTGTTTAAGTAATTAATCCAAGTAAGCGTGGACATAACCTGCCCATGGCGACCATTAGAATTAGATCTAATGTTATGGTTTGGAGACAGGTAGACTCTTAATACAGGATGAAAGTTATGCAGAAAGCTCCCTAGCTTTCTGCATTACTTTCATCCTGCATTAAGCAACCACCTGCTATTATAGACATACGTTTTATTCATTATTATGGTCGCCATACAGATATATTCTACTGTATATATGTACATTTGTTCTGACCCTCTGTCGTTTAATTCCTACCATAATAGAGGAGCCTTTTGACCCCTTTTGACTCATTTACAAAGATCTAGAAACGATCTAGAACAGACGGCCCCTAAAAGCCTACTCGGTTTGCTTATGTGATTATATAGAGCAAATTCTACAGTCTCTGTCACGACCAAGCCATCCTATGTTCGTATGCCATTATTAAAAAATAACTAATTCACGAGTTCATTGTTTTTTACATGAATATGCATAAGGTAATTGGCTAATTACACAATTAATACAACAGAATGCATACCTCTTAACGTATTACTCCAACAACTTGTATGTCGAATGTAAACTACATTTTCGGAGATATCATTTAACACAACACCATTACAACACCGCATATACAGAAGATAACGCTTCAGTCTGGATCGGTTACTATGCGCATTTGTACCCGTAAAACAACGTTACCCGGCCAGTGTATCACAACATTACATTCTGTCTCAATGACCAACGGTCAGACCACAGCGACATCACATAGTTGGTGTACTGTCACCTTGACTCTCAAATAGAGTTCTAACTTTACGATGTTTTACGCTGTACCTGATAGTACAGTATAACCTCTCTTAACCGGAATTCTAGTAGATAATAATTTAGATACTTTTAGGCAGGTGGCTGCTTAATGCAGGGTGAAAGTCATGCAGAAAGCTCCTCTAGGAGCTTTCTGCATGACTTTCACCCTGCATTAAGCTGCCACCTGTCTCCAAGACCGATATTCATACTAAATTTAACTGCCGGTTAAAAGAGGTTTTACTGTAATATCAACGTTTTAGCCCTTCTCCTCATTAATATGTATGTAAGAATAAATAATATTTAGGATCTGGGTCTGCTGTGTTTGCGTATGGAATAATAGAGATCTACTTAAAATTTGGCGGGAAAGAGAGTACATGTAGTCTAAACGAAATGGGTTTATTAGATGTGTATTTTGTAAAGCTTCAACTCATCTCATGCTAAGACGACATGACTCGCATTTGCAAACAGCTTGGATCCAGATGAGACGCCGAGTAACTCGGCGTCTCATCAGGATCCAAGCTGTTTGACATTCGGTCAATAAATTCTCAAAAGTTTGAGCAAATAGGAAGTTAGTTAAAAGTTCAGCAAATCAGAGATTAAGCAGAATTTTTTTCAGCATGAGAGTGTTAACCCTTTCCCTAATATTAACGTGTTTTCACGCTTCTGCAAACAGAGTAGACACAGATCAGACGGATCCGTCTGATGAGGGTTTGTCCTGTTTTCTAATGGAATTTGATAGATCTGTTTCTATACTTTCTAAAATGGTTACAATGTTCTACTTTCCATATTTCATTATAACTATTAACCCTTTCCCTGTTCTATATGTTTATTCCAAATTTCAATACCTACTGAATATTCATGAAGAAAATTGTTATAATGAAATATGGAGGGTTTAACATTGTTGCCATTTTAGAAACTAAGGCAACATATATATCTAACTCCATAAGCAAACAGAGCAGACCCTGATCAGACGGCTCCTAAAGGAGCCATCTGATCTGGGTCTGCTCTGTTTGCAGATGCGTGAAAACACGTTTATATGAGGGAAAGGGTCAAGCCCATGCATATTCAGTAGATATTGAAATTTGTAATAAACATAAAGGAAAGTGATCAACACTATTCATGGGGCGCCTCTGTGATAGCGTTAGATCATGATGAGACACTGCTCAAGTAAACGTGTTCACTTTATTGACCCCTCTAATCTTAAAAGAGTTATCCCGTGTATCATAAGGGTGGGATGGGTGTAAGATGTTTGATTATGTTTCCAAACGACGTTTCATGTAAACTTTTGCTGCTTCAAGTTAAGTGGAATTAATCTTTAGCCTGGTGGTTCTAACACAAATTATTATTCATCTTCCTCATTTTCTAAATATAAGATATGTTCCAGGTCTATACAAAACTGCAACCAGAGTGTCAACAATTTGGATACTAATGAGATAACAAGTTGTTTGACGTCACATCTGGATCCAAACCGTTTGCGAAGGAAAGTACTAGTTTCGTCCCAAGCAGGCTAAAGATTAATACAAGGTGCGTCGTGTCATCTATATTATTTTTATGGATTATGGTCAGTCAGTCGGTCAAGCTTGACCATACGCTCTGTTTGATTAAGGACTCTTTAAACATATGAATAAAGTGTGAAATCTAAAGTCATCCTTTTGAGGTTTTCCTACAGCGAGATTTTCAGCAAAGAAGTACAGTTGAACTTCAAAGGGCCATACATTTTTTTCGAGATAATCGAGGTTCTACTCATCCGATTTATAATCTGACCAATATCTCAAGTTCACGGTTTAATGCATGTCTAACGCAATGCTGAACGCTCCAATCTGCATTAAGCTGTCACGTGTGTTTCTAGATATGCGTAGTGATATATTTTAGGACAATTCTGTATTGTAAATTTTGAAAGGACCGAACTTTTAGTTCGAGTTATGCGAAGGTCGAGTTATCCGAGTTCGAGATATCGAAAATCAAATGGAGAACAACTTGCTAAGCAGGTAACTGCTGTTTAATTCAGGGTGAAAGTCATGCAGAAAACACACAGAGGAGCTTTCTGTGCGCCTTTCATCCTGTATTAAACTGCCTGTCATAACCCCTTTCTTTATAAAAACACATTTTCATGTCTCTGAAAACAGAGTTGACCCAGGCTTCTATAGGCTCCCATAGGAGCCGCCTGATCAGGTTCTGTCCTGTTTGCTTATGAAATTACATGTATAATAGATCTGACTCTACAGTTTGAACGTTCTACTAACTATGCTGATTGTTAATCCTAAGAGCAACTTGAATACAGTAACAACCCTCTAATGCGACCACTTAATGAATAAACATAGGTGTCTTTATAAGCAGGTGGCTGCTTAATGCATTAAGCTACCACCTGCATCTAGCACCCAGCATTATACCTCTTTTAGGTGGTCGCATTAGCGGGGTTTTACCGTAGTTGCTGTTAGGATTAGCCATCATCACACGTGAACTGTTTGGATCAAGATGAGTCGTCGAGTAGCGGGCTGTCCGTTCATGGTCCAAACTGTTTGACACGTAGGTTTGTCGTGTTTCTACTACATGCTGTTTGACACGTATGTTGGTCGTGTGTCTACTACATGCTTTTTGACACGTAGGTTGGTCGTGTTTCTACTACATGCTTTTTGACACGTAGGTTGATCGTGTTTCTACTACATGCTTTTTGACACGTAGGTTGGTCGTGTTTCTACTACATGCTTTTTGACACGTAGGTTGATCGTGTTTCTACTACATGCTGTTTGACACGTAGGTTGATCGTGTTTCTACTACATGCTGTTTGACACGTAGGTTGATCGTGTTTCTACTACATGCTGTTTGACACGTAGGTTGGTTGTGTTTCTACTACATGCTGTTTGACACGTAGGTTAGTCGTGTTTCTACTACATGCTGTTTGACACGTAGGTTGGTCGTGTTTTTACTACATGCTGTTTGACACGTAGGTTGGTCGTGTTTCTACTACATGCTGTTTGACACGTAGGTTGATCGTGTTTCTACTACATGTTGTTTTTCATTCAAAAAGAACACAACTAGAATCTCAAATAGCTCTAATCGCTTGGAATTTGATAAGGTACTGAGTATTTATTACGTGAAACTGTTGTAAAAATATCTGTTTGACTTCACAAATTTAACACAACAGAGCTCCACGTATGCGACCACACAAGTCAATGACACAACATAACACAATCTTTATTTACGTTAAGCAGTATAGCTTATCACCATACATACAAACATACAAATACAAAAGTTACATGGGATGAAATGGCACATTCAATATAATATTGGTCTCGTGTAGATCTTTAACTATATTTAGCTATGATCTGTTTTGAAAGAGGGTTAATGACGTTTTCTGAGCTATGTAGCCTACAGATAAAGGTGCGAACCCAAATACTAAAATTGTCATGGTTTTGTAATATGATTACATATGGAAAGTAATTCAGGACCTTGCTTACTCGAAAACTCAATACTGTAGGTTTAACCCTTTCCTCCATAAATACGCCTTTCTACGCCTATTTCTCCACCAAACCCTATACTGTGACCACTGTTTAGAATCGTTGCTTCGAGGCGACTCGAAAGACTGATCACAGTATGGAGCTTGGTGGAGAAATAAAGGAGCTATTCTTGAAAATGTTTAAATTTACGCATCTTATCTGGACCTCTGAGTTTTTAAAGAAAAAGTTCTCCATACCTCCATATGACTAATGACCTGAAATGAGGCCACTAGATATAAATATACCATGATCGATACGCATTTATATTGTGAAATCCGTGTACGCAAAAGTACAATACCATAAGCACAATAAAAATATATCCGTCTAACATGTACATGTATAAATATTTAGAATATTGCATAATGTTTTGTATAACGTATGAAATTATGAGTTTAATTCATCATGCCTGTAATTAAAAAAAACGTTTTTATGCATTATGTGGATAGTTTATATAAGACATTATTGTTTGAATATACTCGGTCAGTAATAATTTGGTATACAGTAGAATCTGTCTTAAGCGATATTATATTGATTGGACACGGGAATCTTAACAATCAGGTGGTTGCTTAATGCAGGTCAAAAGTAATGCAGAAAGCTCCTATAGGAGCTTTCTGCATTACTTTAGACCTGCATTAAGCTACTACCTGGCCCACAGACCTATAATTAGACCACTTCGTAATTGTCGCTTAAGACATGTTCTACTATATATTTTCCCTGAGGTTCTCATATTTACCATAGAAGTCCGTAAAAGCAGGAAGTTACCGAATGCAACACAATGGGAGCTTTTTGAATCATTTTAACCTGCATTAAGCTACTGTGTGTTTTAAAATCAATAATTAGACTTCGTTTGGACGGCCGTACTAGTTAGCGAGACTCTCCAAATGTATTTTTAATATACATGTATCGAGTTATTTCGTGTCTCCTCTCGGTCCATCATGTATCACCGTGAACCGTGAGTGGAGACACGCTGAAGGTGGAGACACACTAAAGGTGGGGACACACTGAAGGTGGGTAGACTGAAGGTGGGTTGGGGACACACTGAAAGTGGGGGAGGATACACACTGAAGGTGGGGTGGAGACAGACTGAAGATAGGGTGGCGGCGCACTGAAGGTGGAAAGGATCACACTGAAGGTGTGGATGGATATACACTGTGTGGGGGACACTGAAGGTGTGATGGAGACACGCTGAAGGTGGAATGGAGACACACTGAAAGTGGGGTGCGGACACACTGAAGGTGGGGTAGGGAAACACTGAAGGTAAGATTATGTCACACTGAAGATGGGTGGGACACAGAGGGTGAATGTACAATGAAGGTTCGATAGGCACAGACTGGAGGTGGGGTTGTGACACACTGAACGTGGAGTGGGGGCATACTGAAGTTGGAGTTAAGACACACTGAAGGTAAATTCACAGTGAAGGTGAGGTAGGGACACACTGAAGGTGAGGTAGGGACACACTGAATGCGAGATTGGGACACACTGAATGTGGGGTCGGGACTTACTGAAGGTGAGGTAGGGACACACTGAAGGTGAGGTAGGGACACACTGAATGCGAGATTGGGACACACTGAATGTGGGGTCGGGACTTACTGAAGGTGGGGTAGGGAGACACTGATGGTGGGATAGAGAAGCACTGAAAGTGGGATTGGGACACACTGAAGGTGAGGAAAGGACACACTGAAGGTGGGCTCGGGACACACTGAAAGTTCGGTCGGGACACACTGAAGGTGGGGTAGGGACACACTGAAGGTGAGGTAGGGATACACTGAAGGTTGGGTCGGGACACACTGAAGGTGAGGTAGGGACACACTGAAAGTGAGATTGGGACACACTGGAGGTGGGATCGGGACACACTAAATGTGGGATCGGGACACACTGAATGTGGGGTAGGGACACACTGAATGTGGGATCGGGACACACTGAATGTGGGGTCGGGACACGCTGAATGTGGGTCGGGACACACTGAATGTGGGGTCGGGACACACTGAAGGTGAGGTGGGGGTACACTGAACGTGGGATTGGGTGCACTGAAGGTGGGGTGGGGATACACTAAAGGTGGAACACCGAACTCGTTCACCCTCTACCTCATGGATACTTATATCTTAAATAACGACTTCATGAATATTTATTATTATTTTTTATTATGATTTTGTTTATATTGGTACATGAAAACAGTAGTGCTCAAATCTATATCATTCCATAAGCAAACAGGGTAGACCTTGATCAGACTGTTCCTACATGAGTACGATCTTCTCTGTTTAACCCATTGCCTCATAGGCTAATTTAGACCAAGCAAAATTTGAACAGATCTACCGAAAATGGGCATTTACGACATACAAGGGAAATGTTCGAAATGTGTAGTTTAGAAACCATTGTAATAAATAGAGCATTTGCAAATGCTCAATTTACCACAATGGTTTCAAAAAGTGAATTTTACAGAGGCGTCAAAGGGCGTCAATATGAGGGAATGGGTTAACCATTCGCTTGCTATTCACGTCAATATACCTACCTGTAAATAGTGAAGACCCAGATGAGACAGCTCCTGCAGGAGCTGTCTCATCAGGGTCTGCACTATTTACAAGTTGATTGTGCAACCAGTGCACTCCACAGCAGTGATTGCACAGCGAAATACTTGTACACAGTTAAGATTATACAACAGGGCATGGGTAAAGAAGGAGAAATGTATTTTAAAATTCAGCAAGAGAATGGTTAAGACGTGGAAAGCGCCTCTATCTGGTAAAGGATTGAAGAGCATCGAATACATACAAGAATTACAGAAGCATCTCGATAACTCGCACGATTAAACTAGTATTAGTAATGATCTTTAAAACCGGTTTCAGCTTAATGCAGGATGAAAGACATGCAGAAAGCTCCTCTATGAGCTTTTTGCATGACTTTAACCCTGCATTAAGCAGCTACCTGCCTAAAAATAGTTATTGTGTTCTAAAAATTCATATTGACGTGTTTTCACGTATTTGCAAACAGAGTAGACACAGATCAGACGGCTCCTAGAGGAGCCGTCTGATCAGGGTCTACAGTAAAACCTCTCTATAACGGCCACTGAATTGTATTAATTAGTTGGTATTTAGGGCAGGTTGCTGCTTAAAGCAAGGTGAAAATAAAATAGAACGCTCCTATAGGAGCGTTCTGTTTTACTTTCACCTTGCTTTAAGCAGCCACATGCCTCTAACACAAAATACTTGATGTAATTTAGTGGCCGTTATAGAGAGGTTTTACTGTACTCTATTTGCTAATGGTATTTGATAGATCCGTATCTATACTTCCTAAAATGGCTACAGTGTTCCACCTTCCACATTTCATTATAAACATTTGTCCATGAATATTCAGTAGGTATTGAAATTTGAAATAAACATAGAACAGGGAATGGGTTAAAGATGTTTAACTGTACCTACTTAAACATTATATATAGATCAATAAATCTCTATTTTCATCATGTGCATGTTCCTTGTAATATTTGTAAGTGTCACGTTTTTTTCCCTTACATGTATCATCAACAGCAAAACAAATGATATAGTGTTACTTTATTGGCTATCTAAATACGCTTCAATGGGATTGTATATAACAGGTATTGCTGTTAGTTTTATTGTATGTTTCCTATAATAGATATGTCGGGATTGTATATAACAGTTATTGCGTTTAGATTTGTTGTATTTTTTAAATGATAGATATGTCGGCACATGCCTTGACTTACGTCCGATGTTTGTTTGTATATATATCAAATGTTCCATACGGAAGAACCTGTCTTAACCCATTCCCTCATAGGCTATTTTTAGATCCAACCTCTTTGAATAAATCTACCGAAAAGGAGCATTAACTAGAGAAAAGGACAATTTTAGAATTTTTTTTTAGTTTGAAACCATTGTGGTAAATAGAGCATTTGCTCCTATAGGAGCAAATGCTCTATTTATCACACTGGTTTCACTAAGTGACTTTTACAGAGTCGTCAAAAGTCGTCAATATGAGGGAATGGGTTAAGCGGCCATCAAAAGACATTTAATGATGGGTCTATACGTCATGTGACAGCTTGCAGGGCAAAGGTAATGCAGAAAACTCCTGTAGGAGCTTTCTGCATTATGTTTGCCCTGATTAAGCAATCGCCTGCTGTTTAAGACTCCTACATTCAGTAAATGAATGGTAACGAATTTTACTGCTGTTATGCATTAACATCTTATCTCGCTATCCGCGACCTGACTCGCATTTGCAAACAGCTTGGATCCAGATGAGACGCCGAGTAGTTTGGTATCTGATCAGGATCCACGCTGTTTGTCACTCGGTCAATACAGTAAAACCTCTCTATAACGGCCACTAAATTGTGTTTATTAGTTGGTATTTAGGACAGGCGGCTGCTTAAAGCAAGGTGAAAGTAAAACAGAACGCTCCTATTGGAGCGTTCTGTTTTACATTCACCTTGCTTTAAGCAGCCAAATGCCTTTAACACAAAATTATTTGTTTAATTTAGTGGCTGTTATTGAGACACTTTTTTTTCACAGCGCAACAATGGTTGATTTAACCTTTACTTCATGAATATTCATATTAGAAGTACTGACATCATGAATATTAATCCACTGAATTTTACAAAGGCACTGTGTATAGGGGATTTTATATCTTATCGTATCTTATATTTAATAATGTCACAAGAAAACAGAGTCCATCCTGTTTAGACGGCTCCTGCAGGAGCGGTCTAGTCTGGGTCAATTATGTTTACAAAGGCGTAATTTAAGGTTTATTCATGGAGAAAGGGTTGAGCGATCTCAAGTTGCTTTACCATACATCCATATTTACAGTAAAACCTCTCTATAACGGCCACTAAATTACATTAAGTATTTTGAGTTAAAGGCAGGTGACTGCTTAAAGTAAGGTGAAAGTAAAACAGAACGCTCCTCTAGGAGCGTATAGGAGCGTTCTGTTTCTGTGTCACATTGCTTTCAGCAGCCACCGGCCCTAAATACCAACTAATTAACACAATTTAGTGGCAGTTATAGAGAGGTTTAACTGTACTTATAAAAGTGTCGCTATTGAGAGGTTTCGCTGATAACCTTAAATTGGAATGAGGGAACAGCTGGGACGCTCATTGTGTGTATGTGTGATCGTATTGCACACAGTGTGAGAAAATCGTAAAGAAAATATACGATAATACATAAACTGTACGTGACATTTAACATGTCATGTCGTCTCGGCGATCTTCGTCATTTTCCGTACTGGACTTCCGGTTACCCTTTTCCCCTCACCGCAGTCACAATCCCTGCCCTATGTTTATTCTATTGTATCTGGGTGTAAACTGCTTATTATTGTTGGAATAAAATATCCCCATATATTTTACTATACGCTAACAGGTGTGTGTTTTCTCTTGTCGATCGAAGAATGTAGACAATGTCACATAAAATAACAACAACAATATTAAATTACCAGCACGACATTCGAAACTACTGCCTCCAAAATCAATTAACCCTTTCCCTCATATAAACGCCTTGTCATTCATATGCAAACAGAGTAGACCCAGATCAGACGGCTCCTATGGGAGCCGTCTGATCAGGGTCTGCTCTGTTTGCTTTTGACATAACAAAGATCTATTTTCTAGACGTGTTTTGTCAAAGCAAAATATTCCTTTGAAAGGTTTACATTATAAATTTCAGTTAATAAATATTGATGATGTAAATATTTCTTATAAATAGGGAAAGGGTAAAAAATTATCTCTTTGCTACCATAGGGAAGTCCGTGATAACCTTTGCAAACAGTTTTGATCTAGATGAGATTCGACATCGTTTCCCTCATGACTATTTATACAAGAATCCACGACTTCATGGATATTCGTTAATTTAATATTTTATACTAATCAACGTACAACGGAGTTTGTGGTCATTTTAGAAACTGTAAAATTATTCTTATATAATCAAAGCAGACCCTGATCGGACGGCTCCTACAGGAGCCATCTGATTTGGAGCTATAGTAAAACCTCTCTATAACGGCCACTAAATTACATCAAGTGTTTTATGCTAAAGGCAGGTGGGTGCTTGAAGCAAGGTGAAAGTAAAACAGAACGCTCCTATAGGAGCGTTCTGTTTTACTTTCACCTTGCTTTAAGCACCCACCTGCCCATAATACCAACTAATTAACACAATTTAGTGACCGTTATAGAGAGGTTTTACTGTATATTGTTTGCAAATGGTTGAAGAGGCGTTCATATGAAATAACAGAACAGAATACTTGATCAGACATACATGTACACTTACAAAGTTTCTTGTCTGTACAGAAAACATAGTATCAATATAATTTTAGGTCAAGTAGAATTGTAGACAATATAAGTTTACATATTCTAAGGAGAATAGATCAACATAATTAACCCCTTTACCGCCTTTAGAACTTCATTGCCTGTCTAACACAGTTTCTGCTATACTGTACATGTACAATATCGTATACATGTAATTGCAAAAAAATATATGTTTTCTTCCATTGCTATCGTATTAGAAATTTAAGCATTTTGACATAAATATATTTATATAGACAGTTTGGATCCTGATCCTGCGCTGTCTGATCTGAATCTTAACTGCTATCAACTGTTGACCCTTTCCCTGTTATGTATTTAGTCTAAATTTCAATATTCATTAACAAAATAATTATAAAGAAATATGGAAGGTGGAACATTGTAGATATTTTAGAAAGCGAAGAAACAGATCTATCAAATTATATTAACAAACAGAGCAGACCCTGATCAGACGGCTCCTCTAGGAGTCGTCTGATCTGGGTCTACTCTGTTTGCGAATGCGTGAAAACACGTTTATTTGAGGGAAAGGGCTAATGTAGTCGGGTTGTGACAAAGAGTTTCGATTCTGGAAAGAAAGGGTAGAGTGCTGGAAAATGGTGTGAAGTTAACCAACGTATACGATGAAGATGCTTAATGGGTAGGGCTGTCACGGATTACTGAGGGTGCAAGTCACGATTTGGATGCAGCAGATGGGATGGAGACAATTGTTGCACTGGCTGACTTAGATATACCCGATGTTATTTCCCCTGGCCAATTTATCAGAGGGGAAAATAATGTGACAGCGATACTGTTAAGCATTATAAATCCTGCCTTACCGGGGAGCCAACTCTTTTGGCTTAACCCTGTCATTCATATTTAAACGTGTTCTTACCCATCTGCAAACAGAGTAGACCAAGATCAGACGGCTCCTGTAGGAGCCGTCTGATCAGGATCTGCTCTGTTTGCTTTTTGAAATTAAAAATACCTGTTTCTTTAATTTCTAAAATGGCTACAATGTTCCACCTTCCACATTTCATTATATCTATTTTGTTCATGACTATTCAGTAGGTATTGAAATTTAGAATAAATATAGAACAGGAGCAGGGTTAAGTGCTGGAGGACTGTAAGATTACTAGCTGGGCGGGTGATCTTCAGTGTTTAAAGCACAGGGGTAAGACCCGTTTGAGTCAGTATATATACATATACTGACTCAAACGGGTCTTACCCCTGTGCTTTAAAGAGGTTGTATACGTAACATCGTTAAACGTGAATACACGGGAAGAATTTTGAATAAAATAGTACGCTCCTCCGTAGTTAACCTAGATCTTGACTGAAACTCAATAGGCATAGAGATGGGAGAATAATAGTCTATGTGATTACAAAGTCACGTGTTCAGCATCACATGAGAGGGAGTAAAAAACTATTGAAAGAAGTCAACCTTTACCAGCCTTGGTACAATGTACATGAACGCTGCGTCCGCAAATATAGTCGTCTGCTTCAAATGTCAAAGTAAAATGAATCTTTCGTTGTCGTTTTCTTTACATTTTCACCGCCAATGTCGTTAAAATGAGCCACCACAGATAGTGCAGTCCCAGATCAGACACTGCCTTGTAAATATAACTTTTGATCAGGGACTTTTTGTCTCAATTTCTAGTTCTCAATCTGTGGTTTATTCCTTTGTAATTTGCATTTCTTCACTTTACCGAATAGTTTAACACGATTGGGATGCAGGCTGAGTTTTATAATCACATACAACATATTTATATAAATACACATAGATTCTGTCATCTTTTTTTGGCCACAAGAGACACTGTAGATTCACATCTATATAATTCCACAAACAAACAGAGCTTACCCATACTCACAGTATCACACAGCTTTGATCGTGCCGAAACGCCGAGTCACTCGGCTACTCGTCTGAACCTAACCTGTTTGCAAAATAGATCAAATATTCGCCATTGTCAGCTAAAGAGTAAATAACGTGCATCTTCTGACCAGTTACAGTAAAACTATCAGGTGGCAATTTAGTTAACCCTTCCCCTGTTTCAGATTTCTTGAATGTTTGGTTCATAGACATAATTTTCATTGTCGGGTATGGATAATAGGGTTTCATCCTGATAGATACTGCATAATCTGATCTATAAAAATATGTATGCAAACAGAGCAGACCCTGATCAGACAGCTCTATAGGAGCTGTCTGATCTGGGTCTACTTTGTTTGCAAATGCGTGAAAATGCGTTTATATGAGGGGTGGTTAATAAAGACAGGATCTACAAAAAAACAGACGGCTACTTTATACACAACGTAAGTAAAGGAGAAAGCTCTGCTTTATCAACAACATGAGTAACGAGGAAAACCCTTTCCTTCATACGCATTTATAAACAGAGTAGACCCATATAGAGACGGTTCATGTAGGAGCCGTCTGATTAGGATTTGCTCCACAGGGGGCCATTTCGTGGGTCTACATGGTCTAAAAGGTCAAAAAAATTGATTGGGTCGATTTAGTGTTGTATAATATACCTGACACAATCAATTGTTTTGACCTTTTAGGCCATGTAGACCCACGAAATGGCCCCCTGTGATTTGCTCTGTTTGCTTTTGACATAATAAAATATCTGATTCTACATTTTTTTTGTCAAAGTAAATATTTCCCTTGGAAAGTAGATAATCACGATGTCGTTATTTCTTACATGAATATTGAACAAGGGATGTGTTAACCCTTTTCCTGTTCTGTGTTTATTCCAAATTCCAATACCTACCGAATATTCACCGACATAATAGTTATAGTGAAATATGGAAGGTGGAAGCCATTTTAGAAAGTAAAGAAATAGATCTTGCAAATTCCATCAGCAAAACGAGCAGACTCTGATCAGACGCCGTCTGGTGTAGGCTACTCTTTTCGCAAATGCGTGAAAACACGTTTATATGAAGGAAAGGGTTAATGAGTTTTATTTTATTTCTTTTATCCGGTATTAACTTCTGACGGTAGTAGTTTGTCGAACTGTCATGATCCTGATGAAATATCGAGTTACTGGACGTCTCATTTTGGATCCTAACTGTTTACAAAGTAAATCACAGTTCGCTCATTGCAACAAACCTTGTGAGTTGCGTTCCGGCATCTTCAACTGTGAAAGAGTTACGTTGTCGCCTGTAGTATTGTTCCTGGCTCAGCCATTGGCTCTTGGAGTAACGGTCATCCCTTCCTTATGCTCTCTTCTCTCTCTCCCCCCCCCCCTTTTCTACCTTACCACACCCCGCCCGCAACATACACGCGCACACATGCGCACACGCACACAGGATACACGCCAATATGAGTTTGAATACAGATGTTCTTTGACTCAAAAATCAAGAAATTTATCCAGTATAATTTTATATACTATGACAATAGCATGCTGGAACCAATATTCATATATCTTCTGCATGAAACGTCGGGGACTGTACTCAAACATTTCTATCAGGAGCAATGGATGAGGTGAAATGTTTCAATCCTTCCTTCCATAAATATTCATGTTAGAAATAATGTCTATTAATTAGAATCATTATTATAATAGCATATGGAACATATGGCCATTGCAGAAACTGTATATTATACGCAAACAGAGCAGACCCTGATCAGACGGCTCCTTTGCGTTATGACGTCTTTGCAAACAGGACACATTCGGATCAGACTGTTCTAGATCGGGGTCTGCTTGGTTTGCTTCTGGAATAGTATGGATCGAATTCTACAATATCTGCAATGGTGATTTTTTAATAATGCCATAATAAAACTTTGATTAACCTTTAACCTGCTATTGTCGGGTGGATGAATACCTATGCAAACAGTTTGGATCCAGATGAGACGCCGAGTAACTCGGTGTCTCATCAGGATCCAAACTGTTTGACACACTGATTGCATTTTGGTAGACAAATTGATTATAACTTGAATTTTGAAGATGTAGTAGGTGAAATATTATGTAAAAATAATCTACTCAGCAGGCTAAAGGCTAATATCCACGATGCCGTTATTTCTGGCATGGATATCCTTGTACATGAATTTATTTAACGTCGGTTTTGCAAAAACTATTTACATTAGCTAATGGGTTATTTTTCCGACTTAATACATGTATATACATGTAGTTATGAGATTAGCAGGTATAATCAGCTAAAAGGGTGGACGATATACTATTGCACTGGCATACACTTAAAACGGTCCATTCGGTTAAGCATAATTATTATGCATGTACATGAAAATGCATGATTAAAGTATTTATCTTCTAGATGGAAACATTAATTATATTGCATTAACACATACATAAAAATGATGCAATTCATTCGGGTAAATATAATTATTACGCATGTACATGACTAACTAACATTTATATATCATGAAGATTAAATCAAATTAAATAGTCTGAATTAGAATATACTCTAACCATAATGCGACATAGCTTAATCCCTTCATTGTGTAGTCAAATCTAAAATGTTCACAGGTTCGTCTGACTGAAAAAAGGGAAAGCACCGTTTCAATGTGCAGGGTACCACGCCGACTGGATTACTTCCCCTGAACAAATATAACCCTGTCTCTGTTGAATATTCATGTCAGAAATAATGACATCATGAATATGTATTAGCTTTTCTTATAATAACATATGTACATATGAATAGTTGGTTGGAAAGGAAACGTAGAGTCAGATCTGTTATAATTTTTTAAGCAAACAGAGCAGACCTTGATCAGAAAGCTCATAGGTCTGGGTCTACTCTGTTTACAAAGGTGTGAAAAAAGAGTTTTATGAAGGCAATGGTTAGACTGTACACCAGAAACTCGTCAAAATGTGTGTGTAAAATAATATTTTTAAAACATGATGCGTGGAATTACAATGTTTCAAAAACATGTACATGTATACATATTCGCCAGTGCAGACATTGCAAATCCAGACCAGGTATATGTAGGAGCTGTCCAATCAGGGTATGTACTTTTTGCCTTTGAAATGTCCTTTCTAGGGTACCTCCAGTGCTTACTGTGGGCAAAACATTTTAAACCGTTTTAGCAATTTGTCTTGTAATTAACTACTCGTATATTGATAGTTTATATTAACCCTTTACTCCATGAATATTTCTGCAAGAAATAATGACACCATGAACAGTTATTATTATAATAGCACATGGACGCATGTAATTTATGCCATGGAAAAGACTGTAGAATTGTATCGCAAACAAACAGAGCACATCCTGATCAGACGGCTCCTGCATGAGTGATCTGATATGGGTTGTATATATGTACCCTGTTTGCAAAGGCTTAGAAAGGTGTATTTATGGAGTGAAGGACTAATTTAAAGTTTGAAGTTGGTTAAGAATGATCGAGGTATTAAATTGTGTAGGTGTGAGTACGGTACGTACTTGTGCGTTGCAAAGACTGCAAAAGCAATGATCCGATCCTCCAGGTCTTCCTACCAAAGTAAAAGTAGAGTTGATACCTAGGTCTTGCAGGAGGTATGATATAGCGCCAAATATCACCATCTGCCAACTACATGCGGCATAAATATAAGCAACGCAAGGAAACATGTCAACAAAACAAATTAGAATATACATGTATGATTGTTTCCAAAGAAAGAGGGCAAATGGTGAATCACAAGACACAAAGGACATTCGAAGGGAAATAAGCATAATCACAGAAATTGTTAAACGGTCGTAATGGTGAACTGTATGCATTAGTTCTATTATATTATAATGATCGATCCACTAGTTCTCATTATACATATTAGTCGCTATCATACATCGTTATCATTATTCGTTATATTATTAGCTATTGGAATTCATGAGGCAACAGTGTTTTATTGAAAACAAAAAGAATCTTGTTGTTGTTACTAATTATTATAATCAACTTATTATTATCATCATCGTGACTCGTCATTATCATTCTCCTTCTTCATCATCATCTTATTATTATTATTATTATTGCTTTTGTTGTTGTTGCTATCATTATTTATTATTATCATTTATAATTATAATTATAAATAATTATAATTATAATCAAAAGCAATAATAATAATAATAATAATATTAATAAGATGATGATGAAGAAGGAGAATGATAATGACGAGTCATTATAATTATAATTATAATTATATATGATTATTATGATGATTATTATTATGATTATGATTATTATGATGATGATGATGATGATGATTATGACAGACAGACAGACAGACAGACAAATCTTTATTTCCTCCTCATGGGAGATAGCCATGTACATGTACATATATAGGCATCATAAATTAACATAGAACATGCATATAAGGCGACAAAGAGAAAAAAAAAAACAAAAAAAAAAAAACAAAAAAAAAAACAAACATTATATATATATACTATTTCCATCGAGCCAAACGTCAAGCACTAAATTTCTCTCTCCACAATTGACCTCTATACATTAATATGATATAAGTCCACGTGGGATATGCGTATCTAGTGTCCGGAAACTCGTACTGTTACCCGTTCAATTGCTTAACTAGAGTCGATCAATCTCTAACGCACACTTCGAAACATAGGTATGCATTTAGCCATTTCAGTGCCAGCATCGTCGTCTGGTAGACACGTTTTCGCCTGTCCCAAGAATTGGAGTGCAAACTTGTCCTGTTTCTTTCTAAGAAGATAACCAGAGTGCCTAAAAGTTCAGATCCTGATGAGACGCCAAGTTAATCGCCGTCTCATCTGGATCCATACTGTTTGTATATGATATCACATACCCGTCTATGTGGCTCTGAAGGGGTTAAATTAACATGCATAATACATTACGTTTCAGTTAGTTTCACCAACGGTCCACACCTACACCATACAACAGGGCCATACAATCCAACATGTAATCATGTGTAAGAGTCACGAATTCGCACTCAGACGCTGTCCTAGGTTCAATCGGTGCACCTAGGAAACGCAGAAAAACATGTTTGCTATCAAGACCATTAACTTCATCTATAAAGTCTGAGCCGAATTGTTTTAACAATTTTGCATATAAATGCTTCCGTTTGCTATCAGTAGCAGAACAATCAGTTACTATATGTGTCAGTTCGTCATCACATTCCTTGTTACACCACTGACAAGTTGCGTTACACACAGGAACAGTCCGGGACCAAACTGAGGCTAATATTTCACATCTTAGTCTCTGAGATGTATTATTATACATCTGGTACAGAAAACACGGCTCAATACATGTATGCAATACTTTGAAATAATCAAAGTCATTGTCATGTTGCATTCGGTTTTGCCATTCCTGTGTCTCTAGCCTAATTATCGCATTTTCCACTGTCTCTTTCCAGTATCGTTTTGCCGGTATAATGTTTTCAGTTATGAAACCGTTCAGTATGTGCTGTAAATCATATTTCCGCACTATTTTGCATATATCTGGTACAAAACCATGCCTTACGGATCGTCTGTCATTTAGATAAAGCAAATACTTCATTACGAAAATCTTTTTACTCAAGGCATTACTTGGCATTGACAAGACTTTATGCAAAAATTTCAACTTTCTCTTGTCGACTTCTGCACTAAGTCGTATCAGACCCAACATTGGTTCACATATATCGGACCGAGCTCTAACGTGAAAACCCTGTATAGCTTTAGCAACGAAATGTTGTAGCTTGTTCAAGTTACAAATATCCGTTGCTGTCATGCTATGCCATAGTTCCGACCCATACAGTGCCACAGGCATCACAATTCGTCTGTAAATGTTGGTCGCTGTCAGTTGATTGACTCCCTGTGATCTGAGGCCTAGCCCTGACATTGCATAAAACGCGTTTTTTGCTTTCTGGCATCGTTCTTTAATTCTACTTGTAACCTTCATATTCGACGTTTGCAATATACCTAAATGTTCCGTCTCTGTCTGGTCGCTTTTCAATCTTGAATTTCCATAGTAGATATCAACCGGGAACCGACTGCGTTTAGTAGTGTAAGTTATGACGCACGACTTTTCAATGCTTACGTCAAATTTCCAATATGTAGCATAATTACGCACTACATTTACGAGTCTCTGTAAATTGGCAGGTGTTATAGAGAGTAAGGTTATATCATCTGCAAACGAGGGGTTACCGCTATAGACAGAGCCAATTCTTACGCCATTCCCACTTGTCTCCAGATCATAAAGCATATCGTTTACAAACACAAGATAATAAAACGTCGATAGTACCCCTCCCTGTCTGACGCTTCGATTCACTATCACCGGCTCGGATGTACAGCCGTTTGTCCTTACCACGCATGTAAGATTCCTGTAACCGTTCACAAGTAATCGTAGCGCTTTTCCTGATATCCCTAATCTTGCTAGCTTATAAAAAAGACCTTCATGCCAAACTACATCGAAAGCCCCTTTTATATCCAGAAAAGCCGCGAATACATCAGATTGCTGATCTACCTGGTGAAAAATTGCCTCTTGAAGATTGAAGGCCGCCGTAATACAACTAAGGTCTTTCTGGAAGCCTTGTTGCTGCGGGTTCGGGAAGTGAGGACATTGAACACGGGTGTATTGGCCTATACGATTCAACAGCACTCTTTCGAATAGCTTGCTTAAGCAACATAGGAGCGAAATAGGCCTATAGCTTGAAGGAGATGACTTATCCTTTCCATTACCTTTATAGATCGGTATGATAACACTCGTTTTCCAAATTGCAGGGACATCTTCAATTCTAAGGATAGTATTAAAAAGCGTTACGATAGCCCGTTGGAGCTCCGGGCCTCCATTAATAACATGCTCGTTTAGAATATTGTCAATACCAGGGCTTTTTCCTTTCTTTAATTGCCGAACACTGTGTTCGACTTCCGGTTCCGTAACAGGTCGATATATAGCCGCGCTCCTGTTACAACTATCGCTACACTGTCTAACTATATACTCCGAAATAGCAGAATCTGCGGGACACGTATGGTCGCCCAGGAAAGTCTGCCTGAAATGATTCCTAAAACCAATGATGACGTCATCATCCTCAAAACTTTCCTCCCCGATAACCAACCTGGTGCAAAAATATTTCGAATTACCTTTCCTTTTCTTTAGTAACTTCCAGAACAAACGGTAATCGGTTTCCGAAGCGCGTTCTATTTCATCGACACTCTGTCTCAGAAATTTATCAGCCTCTAATCTCTGCAACCTACGGAATTCGGTTTTAGCTCTTTTATAGTTTCTGAAGGACTCGAACTCATTACCACGCGGCCGCCCCGCTGCTAGCCAATTTCTTCTCAATCGCCGCGATTCCGTATGCGCCGATTTCAGTGCCGCCGTCCAATATGGCTTTGCATACGGATTGAACTTGCTACGCGGGAGTACTTTTTCAGCACGGAGAACAGCATCGGTAATAACAGAATTGACTTCGTCGGGGGACATCGCTGCTGGACTTGCCAGACCTGTCAGGAGCGCATCTCGCAATTGGCAGCAATACTGATTCAGCATATGCTCGTTGCATTTATGCCAGGCCACTCTCGGAGCTCTTATGTCTCTGTTCGGGACCCGGCGGTTAGT